>PVJH01007815.1:30003-90136 GCA_004026705.1 Nesogale talazaci
CCATGTTTCCATTGACCTTGGATCCATACCAGTCAGCAACCACCAGTCTGTGGTTTCCCTGCTTTACCTTTCTGAGTCACTGACCTGTAGCTACATGAATCTGATGAGGGCTGTGGCGAGCGTTGGTCCTATGGACTTGAGTGGAACGAGCTGGGGTGCTTCTTGATGAAAAGTTGCTTTGCTATATACAGTACTTCTTGCTTGTACCTAGATGAGCGTCCTGGGTTTTGTTTCTCATGACCCCCAGATGAGCACATTACCCAAATCTACAGCTATCCAGTCGATTCGGACTCATAGCAACCCTGTGAGATGGAGTGGAACTGCTACCTAGAGTTACAGAGGCTGGAAAGCTTTATGGAAGCAGCTTGCCTTGGCTTTCTTCCAAGAAGGCCGCTGGGGATATCAAGCAACTGACCTTTCAGTTAGCAGCCCGAGACCTCTCCCACTGCCACTGTGCTATGTTATCAGATGTATTAAGAGAATATATAAGTGCATGGGGGGAGGGGGGGGAGTGAAGTTGACTTCCCAAACTAGCTGTGTCTGCTCAGAATTTTGGGATTCGTGATTGGTAGTGGGAATAGAGGAGGGTGACGGGGGTTTAGATATTGTACCATGTATATTACTAGATTAGTGAAAATTTAAATAACATATTCATATCAATCTTTACACTAGCACATTTGTTGGAAAAAATTTAAAGTGTTTTGGTCTTGTTTTTATTAAATGAGAAAAAAAATCACAGTAAAAGTTTATGAATCTTAATAACTCTTTCTGGTAATTTTTATACAGTGCCTTATGGTTCAGCTGAAACCCAAAAAAAAGATACACTGTAGTAGGAAAGGTAGCATTTTTTAGAAATTTCCAAGAAGAAAGATACACAAGTGGACATATGACAGTGAAACAAAAGAGCCTGAACAAAATGAAATAAAGGAAAGAGAATAAAATCTAGCACATTCAGAGATTGTGTCTAAGAATTAAAGTAAATAAAACCTTTTTCAGCAATATCTGAGAGAGGCAGTCACCTGCATCTGTTTATACATGAGATCCAGTGATCTCATGAACAGCACTAATTATTGATTACAAACTCTATTAAACAAATATGATCTGTCTTTAGTCCTGCTTGTTTCCTCCTAAGCGGCACAGAATTAAACCTACTCTCCCTTCATTAAGAAAAATTTTTAGTTACAAAATGCTTGTCTCACCACTTTGAGCGGGCCCAGCCCTGCCCAATGTGGGCAGAGAAAGCATTCCAAGCAGCAGGCTGCTGCAATTGTCCCATCTATGCCAAAGTAAACCAACGTTTCTTTCCATACAATGATCCCAACCCAGAGAGAAGAGAACTCACTACTGTGGAGAGATTGTGAATCCCAGAGACTCAGATAGGGCAGAGTAGAACTGGCCCTGGGGGTTTCCAAGACTGCAGTTATTGACAGGAGGAGAAAGCCATGTCCTTCTCTTCAGCAGCAGCTGATGGTTTTAAAACACTGATCAGTTAGCAGGCCAATGCTTAACCCAGTATGCCACCAACGCTCCTACCATGTTTGAATAGGTAAGATAAAAAAGATGCCCAAACCGCCAGACTTCTGCTTTGATATTTACTATGAGAGAAAGGACAGTATTTGCAGAACATAGAGGCTAGAGTGTGTCTGATGCGACTCAAATTAACCCTTTTAGAGATAACTAAAGCCTTCTTTCATCACCCCTTTCTTTGTTTTCAGGACAAACACTTCACTAGCTCCTCCCTAGACCTTCCCAAGGTGGAGCTCACTAGTCCATGTATGGCTCTGCCTCTAATTACTATTTACTGCATTTGCATGTGTTTTTTCTCATTATAATGTCATTAGCATGCAAGGGAGCCCCGTTGCCAGGGCAACCAGGAGTGGTGAATATGTGGCACAGTCTTTAATGAAAAGTTAACCCTACTTCGCTTAATTCCCACTGTGTTTTTTGGCTCACTTCACTTTTGTGGTCACTGGGTAGAAATAACCCTTTTACCCCTTTTTAGTTTCCCCTTTTGATTTGGTGCTGCTCCAAGACGTGGGTAACCTAGGCACATTTCCCTAAATACCCTAACAGCACATTCTACGATAGGGATGTCACAAAGTTCATGAAAGAATTCCATTACTTTTTTTTCATTCCATTTTCCCACAAACCTTTGAAACCCTCTTGTGTTTCTACAAACTAACCTTGATAAATTCCCCTCCAGTACAATACTCTTGTAATCACACTAATCACTACAGTCCTTTAGCAATCTAAACTATTCCATTTTTAATGCAGACGAAATATGTTGGGGTTATTTTAATGTGATTTTCTTAAGTGTTTACTAACCTGAAAGGAGCCCTGATGGTGTTGTGGTTTACACACTGAACTGATAGCCCCAAGTTCTGAAGTTTGAACCCACCAGTTGCACCATGGGGGGAAAAACAGAGACTGTCTATTCCCATAAAGATTTAAAGTTGCAGAAATCTATAGGGGCAGAGTCAGAATTCCCTTGATAGCAGAGAGTTTGGCTTTTTTGTGTTTTGGTGTGAAGCCAATTCTCCACCTCTTGAGAAGATTCCAGATGATTTGGTTGAGATCAAAATTCACTACATCTACAGCATTGAACCAATCTGGTAACTCAATCAAAAAGGAATAAAAAGATAATGTTGAAGTTTTTTATTTAATCTACAGAAGTATGCTTATGAAGGCTGGGTATCATCATCATGTTTACTAAGTGATCAAGTCAGTATTAAAACAAAAATCGTGGAGCCATAGCAGGTAAAAATTAGATGATATTGAGCATGAATAAAAAGAAAATCCTATATTTAGGTTTATGAATCCAACAGTACAAATACAGGCGCTCTTGCTGAATAGCAATGCAAATTTTTTAAGACAGAAAGGTGATAGATGTTTTCTTTTTTTTAAGTTTTTTTTTATTTTAGTTTTTTAGGCATCACTGCCCTTTGGTGGTGGGAGTAGGAGGCCCAGCCTTTGCTCCTGTGAGCTGGAATTGAACCTCCATCCCAGTGGGCCACAGTCCTGTACACAACCACTACGCCACCAGGGCTCAGGCTGATAGATGTTTTCTAGTTTAGTCGGAGGCCAAGTGTGACAAGACAGGCATGTAGGAATTACTGAGAACTCAATTTATAATTGTTATACTTTGCAGGATAAGGTAAAGGCAGCAAGGTCAACATGTCGATGTGTGTATTTCAGGAACTGTTTAAAGAAGACAAATCTTGTATGAACTAGTAACTACTATCCACAAAAACCTACTAACTTCTGGTACAACTCTTTTGCTAGAAGGGAAAAGACAAAAGTCACTCAGTAAGACCAGTGAAAATAAGGCAGCATAAGGAATTAAGGGCAAATAGGAAATAAGTTCTCTCATCTAGCGACTTGAGAAGAGATTCAGTGAGAGTGCTCCTCTCCAACGACATTGCCCAGTAAAGCCATCTGTGATGATAAAAGAGTTATCTGTGCCATTCAAAATGGTAGGCACAAGCCACACGTGACTCCCAAACAGTTGGAATCTGGTCACTGCAGCTGGCATACCAAGTTCTTAATTGTATTTAATTTTAATTAATTGAAATTTAAAAAGAAACACATAACTAATGTCTACCGTATTACATAACATAGCTGTAGAGTGGACAGGAATACTGCAGGGTAGATGGTCTGGTGACATCTTAAGATCAGCCTATCTTCATCAGCATTCTCCAAGCAAGCAGCAGAGGCAACCCCAAACCATGGTCCATGAGGGAGTTCTACTGTAGCATCTACAGCAATCACCGTCTCCACACAGGAAGGTCTAGGCCACGAGGGCAGTCTGCCGTAAAAGCAACAGAGGGGATTGGACTGTGAGGTTGAGCAGAAGAGCAATGTCAGGAGGATGAGACTATGAGGCAAAGTAGTGGGTCTGCTTCCTGGCTCAGAGGTCAAGGAACCATGTGGCTGAGAAACAGAGGTCAAGGGCAGGAGCCAAGGAACTATGTTGCTGAGAAGCTGAGGACCAGAGAGAGACTTGTTAATGGAGGAGAGGGGCTGCTGTGGCCCAAAGTCTGAAACTCATGTTTTCTGATCCTGACTTGGGGCAACCTCTTGACTTCCCTAATCCAAAATTAAAGCCCAAACTCACTGCCATAGAGTCAATTCTAACTCAGAGTGACCATAGGACAGAGCAGAACTGCTCTTGTGGCTTTCCTAGACTACTGTGACCCTTTTCAGGTGTAGAAACCTCATCTTTCTTCTAAGGAGCACTTGGGGGTTTTGAACTGATGTCCTTGCAGTTAGCAGCTGCTCAACTCTTAACCATTGCACCACCAGGACTCTCCAACTTCCCTAGTAAACCCCCCTAATTGTGAGTGTTGTCTGTACACCTTGTGTGTCCACTGCAGCAGATTAGCAACCTAACGGAGAAGTCGAGAGCTGTGGGAGGAAAAGTTAGTGTCAGGATAGGTAAAGAAGAATGAAGGCTGGTGGTTTATCTAACCAAGGAATTCTCCTTCTCTCTTGGGTAGACAGAGTAAGTCAGATATAGCCTCCTTTTCTCAATCATCCTGGGAATTAACAGATTCCCTGGTTGGTGCAAATAACTAATATGCTTGGCTGTCAACTAAAAGGGTTTGAGGTTTGAGCCCACCCAGAGGCACCTCTTCAGAAAAACTTGTGTTCTACTTTCCAAAGATCAGCTACTGAAATCCCTGTGGAGTACAGTGTTTCTCTGACACACATGGTGTTAACTTGAATCAAAGTCCATTTAACCTCAACAAATTGTTTTCTTGATAGCCAACTACCAAAAACAACAAACAAATCTGCCGCCAGTGAGTTGGTTAGAATTCTTAATGACCCTCTAGGACACAGAATTCCCCCTTTGGGTCTCAGAGATTGTGACTCTCAGTGGAAGAAGATAGCCTCATCATTCTCCTGCTGTTAGATTCTAACTGCTGACTATATGGTTTGCAGCCCAACTCATAAGCCAATACACCACAAAGATTCATTGATGACCAACCTTTGCTGTAAGGTGTCATCTGAGTCTACATTGACTCATAATGACCCTAAGTACAATGAAACAAAGCACCACCTAGTCTTGCACAATCCTCCTAATTGTTATGTTTAAGCCCATTGTTGCAACCACCTTGTCACTCCAGTTCATCAAGGGTCTTCATCTTTTCACTTCCCTTTTCTCTGATATGAATATAATTTTAGATAATGCATACAAAACACTTAAAATAGGGCCTAGTACAAAAGAACCACTAATCAAAGCATCCTCCCCGACGACACCCCTTCTCCCCCACACCCCCACAAACAGGTCTCCCTTTCAGAGGTTAGCTTATTTTGATCAGTCCCTCTCGGTGAGTTAGAGAAGTCCCAGTTTATTTCTTGGCCCCGCCCAGTGGTATTCTACATAATTCAGCAGCTATCTAAACAGCTATTTGGCTCAGTCTGGCGCAGTTTACTGAAAGGAGTCCTGGTGTCATAGTGGGTTACATGATGGGTTACTAACCACGGGTCAGTCGTTTGAAACCACCACCTGCTAGGGGGGGAAGTTGAGGCTCTCTACTTCCATAAATAAAGAGGTATAGTCTTTTTTTTTGGTGGGGACGGGCATCACTGCCCCCTGGTGGCAATGGGAGACCAAGCCTTGCTCCTGGAGAGCTGCTGCTGGATTTGAACCACCAGCCCTGTGTCCCACACTCAACCACTAAGCCACCAGGGCTCAGCGAGGTATAGTCTTGAATACCCAATTATGAGTTAGAATTGAATCCATGGTAGTGTGTTCAGTTCACCATTTTCTTGCCACTTCTCACCCAGAGCCATGGTGACACAGTGGATGTATGTTGCACTACTAAGCACAAAGTCTGAAGTTCAAAATGACCCGCAGCTACACAGGAGAAAGAAGAGGCTTCCTACTCCCAGGAAGAGCTACAGTCTCCGAAACCCACAGGAGCAGTTCTATCCTGGAAGAAAATCTGATGGTTTTTTGGACCCATCTCACTATCGTCGATGTCCACTCCACTAATAAGACATAAGTAAAATAGAGCAGGGACAGCACATCACGCGTGTAACTTTATTTCCTGAACTTTTATTTCCATATCTGTACTCCAATCTCTGAGTTCTCTTAGCTGGCAAACTTGGATGCTGTCACAATTATCGGTCTTGCCTCAGCTTTCCCGAGTGTCATATAATTCAGTCCATCAAAACGAAAACAAAAAACTAAAAAATCATTGTCATTAAGTTGATTTTTGACTCAAGGTGACTTTATAGAGAAGAGTAGAATTGCCACTTGGGGTAAGTCTTTGTGGGAACAAAAGGAATCTGCAGTTCAACTACGTCTTACACAGATGTCATGAGTTAGAATCAGCTGATGGCACACAGTATATGAAACTGTGAGGAAAAAAACCTAAAGTACATTTTCTTCATATTTTATTACTACAGGCAAGCCCCATTCATGTCCCCACCCCCAGGCAGCTACTAATCTACTTTCTGTCTCTATAGAGAAGGATATTTATCACTTTTTCTCCAAATGATGGCAACTCCTTTCACACCATTAACCAGAATTTGAATAATTCAAATATAAATTGTACTTCAAAAGTGCCATTATTCATGATATCAAATAGCTCTCCCTTTACTCTCACAGGCAAATGCAAAGTAAAATTTCTTTAAATAGATTGTGAATACAATTGAAATGAAATATTTCAAAACAATGATGCAGCGTTTCCTTAACTGCAAAAGAAGCTACTCTACTTGTCTTAATAATTATTCTTTACTATGCAAATTGTAACACAGACCTAACACTCTAAGTAGAGCATTTGTAACCTTATGTTTCCAAACTTAATTTTTGCTTTGAATCCATAAATTTTATCAGTACATTAATATGAGGTCCAGGCAATTTTCTATTAGGTTAGCACCTAATTGGTGCTAATTCCCTTAGCACCAATAACTAGACTTCTTTCTTATCCCACTCCATAGCCAATAACTATCTTTTAAAAAATATTCAAAAAAAGAATTGTTCACCAAGGAAGTTCAAATTCTCCTCACCCACTCACTCTCACTGCCACTGAGTCGCTGCCAACTCAGAGGGGACCTACAGAATGGGGTGGAACTGCCCCTGAGACTATAACTTTTCGCGTAGAAGGCCTTGTTCTCTTCCAAGGGGGCATCCGCTGGTTTAAAACCACCACACAACCAAGACTCCAATCCTTCCAGTGAATTAATTTTTTACAAAGCTCTTCCACGGACATCTTCACTTCACTATGAAACAGTGGAAAGTTGTATCCCAATCTCATTTCTTCTCAATATCCTCTTTAAGAATTCTAATTTGTGCTTGAATTTAATAGCTTCTAACATGTCGTAGGCTCATCAGTCAAAATGAAAAGCTTTTTAATTAATGGCTTATCGTCTTTATGTTACTTGATAAGCACCTGTGGCAGTCACTAACTTGGTGTCCATTTGAGGATTATGAGTATAGAGGTGGAATCTTTCAATCTGGAGATGGCCAATGAAACCTCTTGTGTGGGCTCGGCCTTCTCCTGAGCATTCTGGGAACTGTGGTCATTCCTTCTTGGAGGCAGAGACACTCTCTCAATTCACTTCCTTGGAGACGTTCTATTGACAGCACTAACTTGGAGACTCACTTCTGGAGAGGCTGACTACCTGCGAGACATCCCTGAGGAGAAGCCACATGGAGCTACCCAAATGCCCTGAGCCAGACAAGCCACACGGATGCAAGCAGAACTCTGAAGCTGGAGGAGCCACTAGGAGACCCCTGCCAGCACTGAGATGTTTACAGTGCCCCAGATCCAAAGGTATGCTACCCATCTGGCTTGTGGTCATCTTCCATTCAGCCACATTACATGTGTTGTGTATGTCTGAAAAAGACTTTATAGACTGGTATCAGACAGATGGGCTAATATTGGACTTATGACCTTGGCCTGGACTGGGTTGGGATGTTTTCTTAATGTACAGTTATAAAATTCTTTCTTAAACACATATGAGTGTTTATGAATTTGTTTCCCTAGTCTACCCAGGCTAACATAGCACCAGTATATTTAATAATATTATTTTTAAAGTGTCACCTTTTCTGTACCTTTTCCTTTATTTTCCCTGAACAAGTTCCATACAGGCTCCTACAATGAGAGCTTCACTATCGTGTGGTGATGTAGTGGTTCATGCATGACTACTAACTAAAAAAGTCAGTGGCTAAAACCAAACTCAGGGCTGAGCCCCGGTGGCGTAGTGGTTGTGCGCGGGACTGCGGCCCACTGGGATGGAGGTTCAATTCCCGCTCACAGGAGCAAAGGCTGGGCCTCCTACTCCCACCACCAGGGCAGTGATGCCTAAAAATAATAATAATAATAATAATTAAAAAAAAAATTAAAAAAAAAAAAAAAACCAAACTCAAAGGAGCTTAGATTTTTCTACATTGCTTTTATACCACAAAACAATTTCAAATGTTTCAATTATCAATATGGGATCAAATTGACAAAAGTAACTTGAAATATTAAATGGGATGTTTAAGGGGCAGTGAGTGTGTGTTACTTGGGGGGAAACAATTGACCCAGAGAAAGAGAGAAAGGTATAGACTATATTGCTAACTGAACCCTGGTGGTATAGTGGGTTCCAAACTGGGCTGCTAACCACAAGGTGAGCAATTTGAAATCCTCAGCCTCTCCTCTGGAGAAAGATGAGACTTTCTACTCCTTTAAGGAATAGAAACCCTCGGAGCAGTTCTACCCTGTCCTGTAGGGTCTCTATGAGTCAAAACAAACGACGTCAGTGAGTTTTCGCCTCTATAAACAATTGCCTCCTTCATTGTGAGACCAGAAGAACTGATGGTACCTAGCTACCTTCACTGAATATTTTACTCAAAAAGACCATAGAAGAATTCTAATCAAAAAGAAGAAAACGTAGAGCAGAATTTCAAAGTCTCATTGATTCTAGACTTTCTCGAGCCATAAAGGGTGTGTTAACGCCTAGAAATACTGCTCTGAAAACATACTTAAACCAAAGATAGCTCATAAAGTCACCTGGAAATTGAGCAGTAGTTTGGCTAGTAAAAGAAAAGATTTGCCTTGTGCATTATTTCTTTGAAAAATATCTCGCTGAGCCCTGGTGGCGTAGTGGTTGTGTGCGGGACTGCGGCCTACAGGGTTGGCAGTTCAAATCCAGCAGTGGCTCTCCAGGAACAAGGCTGGGCTTCCTACTCCCACCAGGGCAATGATGCCACACAAAAAAAAAAGAAAAGAAAAGAAAAATATCTCTGTGGATCAAATTGACAACAGCAATTCAAAGACTGGATTAGGAACTTTAGGAAACAATGCATTGATGTGAATGAAGGAGGAACAACTTTGAAAATGAAAAGAAGAATTGTTGGATGACTCAGAAATATAATCAATGTCAATAAATTATAAGTAAAACTATTTTGTTGTGTATTATTCAATAGCAAAACAAAATAAATAAAATATAGAAGAAAAAATGGTCTCTGAACCAGAAGCAGAACAATAAAAATTCTTTTTGTGACCAGTGAGATGAATATGGACAATAACTATTCAGAAATACACATAGCAAGTTAAAATATTAATTTTATGTATATATAATCAAAGAGGAATATTTTCCATTTTAAGTAAATGTGGAATGATTAAGAAAATTGTGGTCACCCATAGAATGAAATAACAAATTATTGATAATTATGACAATTACTATTTGGTGAAAAGTCAGAATAAGAATACACACTTTGATTTTTTTAACAAAATGCAAATAAAATCCCAGAGTTAGAGGGAATATACTGGAATTAAATTATTTACACTCACCTCCTAGGCAAACCAAACCCACTACCACAGAGTAGCTTTCAATTGACAGTGGCCCTATGAAGGGTTTCCAAGGCTCTAAATCTTGATGAGAACACAGACCTTAAACTTTCTGCTGGGAAGCAGTTAGGGAGTTTACCACTGACTGCAATTACTGACTTCCCTGCTTACCCAACAGTGTCATCAGAGTGGAAAAGAAGTCATGTACATATAATTAAATATAAGAACTCAGACATAAAGGACCGAACTTTAAATCATTAAAATATTTGCAAAGCTTTGTGTAAGATTAAAAATATTCTGGCAAATTTATGATATGAAATTATGAGCCTTTACAATGAATAAACTTAGATACACTATAATCAATTATTGCTTGATTTAACTTTTCCTAATTTACCAAAAACAATCATTCATTATAAAATTCTTTCAAGAAACTGACTTTGACAAAGTATTAATACCAGAAGCCAAAGAAGTAAATTAAGTCAAGTAGTAACAAAAGAAATATTTTCTTTACGAATATCTATTGCCAATCACTCTAAAACATGTATGTCAGTTTGTCAGACCATGGTGGCTGTATGTTGCTGTGATTTTGAAGCCTGTGCCACTGGTATTTCAAATACTAGCAGGGCCACCCAAAGTGATAGCTTTCAGCTGAGCTTCCAGACTGAGAACTGACTACAAAGAAGGAATAGGTTGTCCACTTTAATGGAATTACACTGAATGCCTATGCATAGAATTGAAACATTGTCAGTGACTGAAAACCTAATGAAAAGAAGCAGAACATTCTCAGAAATAGCCAGAAAATTAACTCATCCACTAACCTACCCAAGGGGTGGGTATTGTTTACATATCCACAGGAGATGGAGAGAGAGACCAGGCTTCAACTGGAAGTGCCAAGATGTGAATACAACATATAGGCATGTAAGAGGGAATCAATAAAGAGGTCTGTGGGGCTGACCCCAATTTGAACTATGTAGACCACCCTCCCTCCCAGAAGAATGCACTTCACAGGACAGCACTGAAGCTGCACCTTGGGGAGTGGGGCACGTTTGATTAGCGCACACAGGAGAAACAAAATATAGAGAGGGAGGTGAACACATCCCGTTCCACCAAGCCCCGAAGATGATGTGCCTGCTCAGAGCAGATAATGCACAAAGAGGACCGTAGGGCCAGCCCCAGCATGAGACATGATGCTGTTCTTCAATAAACCATAGTGCTACCAGGGATAACACTGAAGACAGAGTGAGGAATTGTGCACGATCTGTCCCCATTACACGGAGCAAAACACTAACGGCATGCAACAGAGAAGTGAGGGGACGCTAAGTGGTGAAATCCCTAGGGAATACCAGAAATAGACTTTGGAGACAGAGTGTGGCACTCTATTAGACTCAACTGGAAAACACTCATAAAGGCCAAAAAACAGACCTTGAACTACTTATAGGTTCTTCCATTTGGTCAGTGGCTTTCTTTTTGTTTTTGTCATTTTGGTTTTTGATTTTTTTGTTGTTGTTCTTATTGTTTTGTTGGTCTTGACTTTCTTTGTTGTTTTATTTGGCTTTGCCTGTTTTTTTATGTTTTCTAGTATCTTTGAATGTCTATCTAGATAAGATAGTTGAGAGAAACAATTCAGAGATTAAAAGAACAGGACCAATAGTTCCAGGTTAGATATGGAAGAAGGGGAGGTGAGAGAAAGGAAGGTGGGGTAGGATGCAGTGGGGAGAATCAACCCCACGACAAGGAAACAACATGTGTACTAAAATCAATGGCAAGGGGGCTGAGCCCCGGTGGTGTAGAGATTGAGTGTGGCTTGGCGGTTCAAATCCAGCAGCAGCTCTCCGGGAGCAAGGCTGGGTAGCTCCCACAACCACCAGAGGGCAGTGATGTCTCACCCTCCCCCCTACATTTTTTTTTAAATCAATGGAGAGAAGGGCACAGGATGCCTAGTGTGGCTTAATGAGGGACAATGTAGCAGTAAGGAATTACGAAGCCCAAATGAAGGCCAAATATGATGGTGGGACAAGAAGAAAGTAAAAGGAAATTCAGGAAAGAACCAGGAGGCAAAGGGCAATTATAGACATCTGAATACAGGCACGCACATACGTAAATATGTTTATATGTGATGAGAGGGCAATAGATCTATGTATTCATACCTATATGTTTAAAATTAAGGTAGCAGATGGACATTGGACCCCTACTCAAGTATTCCCTCAATGTAAGAACACATTGTTGCAATAACCTGGCATTCTATGATGTTCACCTTCCCGATGTGACAGAGGGTGCTAAAGACAGAGGGTGCATAAGCAAATGTGGTGAAGAAAGCTGATGGTGCCAGGCTATCAAAAGATACCGCAAGTGGGTCTTCAAGTCCTGAAGATAAAAAGTGGCCATCTAACTGAGAAGCAATAAAGCCTAGAAGAATAACATGGAATAACATGGAAGCAGCACATTAGCCTGTGTGATCACAAGGTGTCAATAGGATCAGGGATCAAGCATTAAAGACCCAGAACAACAACAACAAAAATCATATCACTGTAAATGAGAGAAAGTGCATAGGGGAGATCCAAAGCCCATCTGTAGACAACTAGATATCCCCTTACAGAAGGGTCATGGGGAGGAGAAAAGCCAGTCAGGGTGCAGTATCATTCCGATGAAACATACAATTTTCCTCAATGTTTTAATGCTTCCTCAGTGTCTCCCCCACCTATCATGACCCCAATTCTACCTCACAAATCCAGCTAGACCAGAGACTAGTTGGTACAGGTAAGAGCTGAAAACACAGGGAATCCATGACAGATAAATCTCTCGGGACCAATAAAGAGAGTAGAGATACCAGGAGGGTAAGGGAAAGGTGGGGGGAGAAAGGGGGAGCCAATCACAATGATCTACATATAATTCCCTCCTTGGGGGACAGACAACAGAAAAGTAGGTAAAAGGAGACATTAGTTAGAGTAAGAGATAAAAGAAAATAATTTATAAAATATCAAGGGTTCATGAGGGAAGGGAGGGTGGGGGAGAAAGGGAGGGGAAAAATAAGAAATTGATACCAAGAGCTCAAGCAGAAAGAAAATGTTTTGAAAATGATGATGGTCAGGACAATAATCCCACTCAGAACAGCTACTGCACAAAGAGGACTGCACGGCCAGCCCCATTATGAAATACGGCTACCCTTGCAGACCCAAAGCCTATTGGGGCCAGGAAGAAGAAGCGGGGTCAAGATTATACCCTGTCGGACACAACCACACCAAGGCAAAGCACCAACAGTGTGCAAAAGGGCGTAGAATCACAGATGGAGTGCCAAGGATATACTTTGGGGCCAGGGTATTGGCACCCCATCCGAATGAACCACGGGTCACTCTAGGAGGTCAACTACAGACCTTGAACTTTATACAGGTTCTCATATTGCTATTATTTTTATTATTCTGTTACATATTGTATAGTACATTGAGGGGGGTTCTTGCTGTTGCTATCATTGTTTTATTTGCTTAAGTTGCTCCATTTTAGGAGACCTTTCTTGTACATATTGCTACCTCTACAGGTCTATCTAGACAAGATACACTGGACAAAGAGGTTGGAGGTGAAAATGACAGGACTGATGGCTCCAGGGTAGGGGACATTGAAGAGGGGGAGGATGGGGAAAGTTGGTGATGTCGACGAGCCCAGGAAAAAGGGAATAACAATTGATACAAATACAGGGACAAGGCGGGTGAGAGAAGGCCAATAGGGATTGATAAAGACTAATGTAACAGAAAAAATACTGAAACCCAAATGGAGAGTGAGCATGATAGTGGGACAAGAGGGAAGCAAATGGAAATAGAGGAAGGAACTGGGGGATAGTGAACATTTATAGAGGTTCAAATACAGGTATGTACATAGGGGCATATATTTACAAGTGAGGATGGGGAAAGAGATTAATGTGTATACTTACAGGGTTAGTAGTAGGACAACAGATGGGCATTGGACCTCCACTCAAGTATCTCCTTGGTTCAAGAACACTTTGTTCTATTAAATTGGCATTCCAAGATGTTCACCTTTCCAACATGATCACTGAAGACAAATGTGTGCATAAGCAAAGGTGATGAAGAAAGCTGATGGTGCCCGGCTATCAAAAGATGGAGCATCTGGGGACTTAAAGGCTTGAAAGTAAACAAGCAGCCATCTAGCTCAGAAGCAACAAAGTCCACATGGAAGAAGCACACTAGCTTGTGGAATCATGAGGTGTCAAAGGGATGAGATATCAGGCTTCAAGAACTCTAAAAGCACAACATTGCATGCTCACTTTCCTGATATGATCCCTGAGGACAAATATGTGCATAAGCAAATGTGGTGAAGAAAGCTGATGGTGCCCAACTACCAAAAGATATAGCGTCTGGGGACTTAAAGGCTTGAGTAAACAAGCGGCCATTCAGCTCAGAAGCAATAAAGCCCACACGGAAGAAGCACACCAGCCTGTGTGATCATGAGGTGGTGAAGGGATCCGGTGTCAGACACCAATGAGCTAAAATTATATTATTATTAATGAGGGGGAGTACAGATTGGGGACCCAAAGCCCATCAATAGGTGAGGTGACATCCTTTTGCAAAGGGCTTACAAGGAGGAGATGAGCCAATTAAGATCCAGGGTAGGAGCTATGAAATATGCAACCTTCCTCTAGTTCCCCTGCTGCCTCCCACCCACTATCATGACCCCAATTCTACCACATAAATCCAGCTAGACCAGGAGGTGCACAGTGAAGTTGGAAACATGGGAAATTTAGGATAGATGATCCATCAAGACTAATAATAGGAGTGGTAATACCAGGAGGGTGGAGGGATGGAGGAATAGAAAGGGAGAACCAACTCAGGGATCTACACGTAGCCTCCTCCCTGGGGCATGGACAACAGGGAAGTGAGTGTTGGGACACATTGTACAGTGTACAGGATGAAAAAAATAATTTGTAAATTACTAAGGGTTCAAGGGGAAGGGGGGGATGAAGGGTAATATAGGGAGCTGATAATGGGGGCCTGGAGGGAGGGAGAATGTTTTGAGAAGGATGATGGCAATGGGTGTGTAAAAGTGGCCTGCATACAACTGATGTTGGTTGGGATTGTGATGGGAGTTGTATGGGCCCACAATAAAATGATTCATTAAAAAAAAAGGTGGGGAGGGGAAAGGGGAGTATTTTTTTTAAAAGAGGAGCTTATACCAAGGACTCAAGTGGAAAATGTTTGAAAATGTATGTGGCAACGTGTGCAAATGTGCTTGATACAAATGATGTACTGAATGTTGTAGTAGCTGTAAGAGCCCCCAATAAAATTTTTTTAAAAAAAGGAAATAGAGGAAAGAAAAAAAAGAATAAAATTCATTTAACATAAAAAAAAAAAGATCATGGCAAGAAATGTACAAATGTGCTTGACACAATGGATGGATGGATGGATGGATGGATGAATTGTGATAAGAGGTGTACAAGACCCCAAAAATATGATTTTTAAAAAAGAATTGACAGAATACAATTGAGGTGTTTCCACAAATAAATGCCATGCCAAAAAATTTTGAAGAAAGTCACCTGCCTGTTTGACTAGAAGAGGGTCACATTTGTACCTATTTGAAGGAAAATTGCAGAAATATCATGAATGTAAAATCAAACTAGACTCATAAGAAGATGTAGAATGAGGGAGAGCATTGCTGATTTTGATCTTGACTGAAAACAGAGCCTACCAGAAAAATATTGAGCTGTGTTTTATCAAATGTGCAAAGTCATGTGACTGCATGCTTCAGAGTGATTTTTTTAAATAAAAATCTAGCAATCTTCAAGAGAGAGAGAGAGAGAGAGAGAATGACTCCTCCAGGGCCAAAGGCACTCAAAAATATGACTGAGAACGAAATGCCTACCCAAAGTAGCATCAATCATAATGAAGTAAATGGAGCAAAGCCAGTGGGAGTAAAACTTTTGGGGCCTTCATTTGCTGTTGGGGTAAGATTCAAAATGAGAAAAAACAACTGTAAACATCAACTACTAATCAGAACTTAGAACGTAAGAAGTGTGAATTTAGAGAAATTGAAAGTCATTAAAAATGACAGACTAGGAAAACAAAACAAAAAAAACAAAAGGGTTGAGCCCTGGTGGCGTAGTGGTTGTGCATGGGACTGCGGCCCACTGGGACGGAGGTTCAATTCCAGCAGTGGGGCTGGGCCTCCTACTCCCACCACCAGAAAGCAGTGATGCCCCCGCCCCCCCCCCAAAAAAAACAAACAAACAAAAAAACCCAAAAATGATAGACTAGGGCTGAGCCCCAGTGGCGTAGTGGTTGAGTGTGGGCCTGTGGCCCACGGGTTTGGCGTTTCAAATCCAGCAGTGGCTTTCCAAGATCAAGGCTGAGTAGCCCCCACAACCACCAGAGGGCAGTGATCCCCCCCAAAAAAACAGACTGAATAAAGATCAATATTATATGCTCTAGTAAGCTGAAATTGACTGGTAATGGCCATTTTGCCGGGCATGAAACAAACAAGAGGAATGGCATTGTACTGATTGCACATTTGAAGATCTATCTTGAAGTACAATGCTATCTGTGAGCGAATAATGTCTGTCCATATACAAGAAAACCCAAATACAAGTATTATGCAAACTAATGCACCAGCCATTACAGTTAGTGATGCAGAAATTGAAGAATTCTACTACCACCTTTAGTTTGAAATTAACCAAGCCTTCATTCAAGATGCATAATGGTCAACATTTGTGGCAGTCATGTGCTTATGTTAATTTTATGATTGAAATATAGGGGTGGAGTCTAGCCTGTTAATCTTGAGATAGCCATTGAGTAGCCAATGAGGCCTCTGTGTGGGCATGACTTTCTGGGAAATCTCACGATATTTCCCTCATGGAGATGAGAAGCTATCTCCCCAGTTGTTGGGAGTTAGTCTCAGAGACAATGAATCACAGACAAGACAAGATGGCAGTGTCCGAGAAGCTGGAGGAGCCGACGAAGAGACCACATGGCTTTGTCCTGATGGAGCCAGACCTCTGAAGCTGGGGTGGCCACATGGAGATCCCTGCCAGCACGGAGTTGCTTCTACCACCACTGCATGCTGTTGATGGACCCTGAGCCCTGGAAGCGAGGAGCCATGGGGAGGCCCCTGCAGGCGCCGGGACTCTGCACCCACTGGCCTGTGACTTTGTGAGTCGGAAGGAGACTTTATAGACTGATATTGGGCATATGGGCTAATATCAGACTTATAACTTTGTACTGAACTGGGTTGGGATGCTTTTATATTGTCCTATTCCTCTTATATATAAACCATACCCATATATATATTACATATATATATATATATATACGTGTGTGTGTGTGTCTATGAGTTTGTTTCTCTAGTCTACCTGGACTAACACACCATTGGAATGTAAAAGTAGGGGGGAAAAGAAGGTACAGTAGTTGGATATGTGGTCTTGGAGATAAAAACCACGACGGAGATCACATGATAACATTTTGCAAGACCAACAACTTACCATAGCAAATACCTATTTTCAACATAAGGTAACTATACATGTGGACCTCTCCAGATAGAATACACAAAACCCCAATTGATAATATCTGTGGGAAGAAACACTGAGAAGACTGAATATCAACAACTAAAACCAAGCCAGGTACTGAGTATGGAAGAGCCATCAAGTGCTTAGCACCTAAACTTGGAGAACATCTCAAGCATAACGCTAATGCACTGACCACCAATGACAAGCTGTGACAAGCTTAAGTATATCACTCATGAATAAAGTAAAAGGTCATTAAAAAGACAGAAAAGAGGGCTGAGCTCCAGTGGCGTAAGCGGTTGAGTGCGGAACTGCAGCTCGCGGGCTTGGCGGCTCAAATCCAGTGGCGGTTCCCAGGAGCAGCGCTGGGTAGCGCCCACGACCACCAGAGGCAGTGATGCCACAAAAAAATAAATAATTAAAAGACAGAAAAGAAAATGTCAGGAGAGACTCTGAAACTTCCTTTTAATTGTAAAGTGACTAAAGCTAATGGAAGAAATGATGAGGACAAAGAGCTGAAACCAAAACTTCAAAGGGCAATTTATGTAGAGTTAAATATTATAATGAAATGTGTTGAGACAAATAGACAAATCAAAGGGGAAGAACATGCTTAGCATATCTTACACAGAAATAACTCAAGAAAAAATTTGAGCTACAAGTTGCAATATAGAGAGATTCCATGAATATTGACTGATGCAGGAATCATCAAAGATGACAAAAAGAATATACAAGATTAAAATAATACATACTAAAACAAACTAGTAACATGGTGCTGAAGGAAGAAGTTCAAGTTTCACATAAACAGCCAAAAACAAGGCTCCAGGAATAGCTGGAACACTCATTGAAATGTTTCTAAAGGCTGATAAAGCACTGGAAGCAATTTCTCATCTATTCCAGGAAATATGGACTAGATGGCCAACTGATGGCAAGAGGCCCCTATTTGTACCCATTCCAAAGAAAGGGGGCCCAAGAGAATGCTGAAATTATAGAATAATATCATTGATATCACATGCAAGTAAAATTTTGCTGCAGATCCTCCAATAAAAGTTGCAGAAGGACATTGTCAGGAAGCTTCCAGAAGAAGTTCATGTTGAATTCTGAAGATGTGGAACAAGAGAAATCATTGATAATGTCAGGGGGACCTTGGCTGACAGCAGAGATTCACGGAAAGATGTTTACTTGTGTTTCATTAACCAGGCAAAGGTATTCAACTGTGTGTCATAACAAACAAAGAACAGTCTTGAGAAGAATGGGAATTGAAGAACACTTCATTGTGTTCCTGAGGAGACAGCACATGGATCAAAAGACATTTGTGTGAACAGAACATGGGAATGAATGCTGCATGGCCTAAAATCAGAAAAGTTGTGTCCTGGCTGTGTACCCTCCACATACTTACTCAATCTGTATACTAAGCAAATAATCAGAGAAGCTGGATGATGTGAAAAAGAATGTGATATCAAGATTGGAGGAAGGCTTATTAACAACCATCGTTATGCAAATAACACAAACTTGTTTGCTGAAAGTGACAAGGGTTTATTTTATTTTATTTTATTTGTTTAAGGGTTTATTTTAAAGCACTTGCTGGTGATAATCATGTAGTACAGCCTTCGGTACAGGCTACAACTCAATATAGAGGATACCACTATCCTCACAAGTGGACCAAAAGGTAGTATCACAATAAACAGAAAATAAAGTTGTCGAGGATTTCATCTTGCTTGAATCCACAGGTCACACTCACAGAAGCAAGGGTCAAGAGATCCAAAGATGCACTGCACTGGGTAAAAACAAAGAGCTCTTCAAAGGGATGAAAAGCAAGAATGTTACATTGAGGACACTGAGGACTAAAGTGTGGCCTGGGCCAAGTCATGACATTTTCCATTGCCTCATATGCCTGTGAAAGTTGGACAGTGAATAAGGCAGAACAAAAAAAGAATGGATGCATGTAAATTATTCTGCTGGGGAAGAATATGAAGAGGTGCCCCCCTTCACCCCCCCCAAAAAACTAGAAAAAAGTTCCTCTGGGCAGGGTTTTGTAGCACACATTTTTCCCACTAGGAGAGCATTGAATCACTCTCTTTGAGTTAGTGCACCCAGTAGGAAGGTTATCTCTGTGGTTATCACAGTGAATTTTTGTGCAAGCAGTTTCACTAGAATCTTGTTTTTAGTGATGACTGATTTAAGAGAACAGTGTGTGGCTGTGAAATTTTGTTTCCTGCTCGGGAAAATTGCCATATAAACTGCTATGATTCTGAACATAGCTTACAGGACAGTGCTAAGGGAAGAACTCAAGTGTATGATTGGTTTTCTTGTTTCAAAAAAGGTGAGATGCTGATTGATGACGAACCTCATTCTGGACATGCACCAACTTCCCAAACAGATGAAAATGTTGACAAAACTTGTGTGCACTTGTGCTCAAAGACCAATGACAACCATTGCTGTGACGGGTAAGTTATCTGGACCATTTGGTGCTTGGTTCAGTGAATTTTAAGAGAAGATTTGGGAATCAGAAGGGCTGCTGGGAAATTTGTGCCCAGGTTTTGACCAGCAAAGAAAGTGTCAAGTAGAACAATGTCATACTTTCAAAGAACAGCTCCATAGAGATCCAGACCATTTTTCCAAGGTCATTACTCGTGATCATACGTGGTGCTTCTCTTATAACCCCAAAAGCAAATATCAATCAAGCCAGTGGAAGATCCTATTGTCGCCTCACCCCTAAAAAGTTCATCATGTGCAATCAGAGATCAAAAGTGATGCTCATTTGTCTCTTTAATGTAAGGAGAATAATGCATTTAGAGTTTACTCCACCAGGTCAGACTGTTAACTCAGCTCTCTACTTAAAGATTTTGAAAAGATTACCTAAGAGTGTTTGACAAGCGGGGAACTGGATTTGCCAGCAGGACAACGCACTGCTCATGTAGCTATCTCAGTGCATTTTGGGCACCGAGGTTTGGGGCACCAAAAGGGCATGTCTCTCCTGCCCCATATGCCCTTGAAACTTCTTTTTGTTTGCATGAATGCAGAGGGACGTGACATGAAAGGGCAGTAATTTGAGGACATAGAACAGGTGAAAAAAAGAGGTGCTGTCAGCCATCTAAACAGATGAGTTTGAAAAATGTTTCCAAGAATTAAGTGTAATGGAGAATGCTTTGAAGGTGATGAGGTTGTCTTGCTTTAAAAGAAAAAGTGTTACAACTTATATGGCGAGTACAATGGACTGCCAAAAGAACAAACAGATCTGTCTGCAAAGTAAGACTGCACCTTTGAAGCAAGGATGGCAAGATTTTATTTCTCATGTCCTTTAGATATGTTGTCAGGAGAGAGTCATCCCTGAAGGACATCAGGGTTGGTAAAGTGGAGGGGAATTTAAAAAGAGGAAGGGCTGTGATGAGATGAATTGAGACAGAGAAGTATCAGAACAATCGTGAGGATGGCACAGGACCAGGCAGTGTTTTGTTCAGCTAGATGTCAGAATTAATTCAACGGCACCTCACAGCAACAACAGTATCAGATAAAGGAAAAAGCCCTTGCAGTGAAGTGGTTAAATTCCCAGCAAGTAGCTAAAAGCTCAATGGTTCAAACATACCAACCACTCCAAGGGAGAAATATGTAGCAGTTTGCTTCCATAAAGATGTTGAGACACGGAAACCCACTGGAACAGTTGTCCTCTATCCTCGGCGGTCACTATGAGTTGGAACTGATTCTGTGGCAGCGTGATTGACGATAAAGCAATTATATATGCATTGTAAATCAGTAGAAATGTTTTTAAAAATAGTGAAAGCAAACAAAAGTAAATTAAATATTCATATATTTTTTATGTATTAAAAACAAAAATTTGACTTAGGGCAAACAAATCACAAGCGTGCAATCAGACAAACTGGGATGGTCCAAAGTTGATCATGGGCACAAGTAAAGCTTGATGCTCTAAAAATGATAAGGAGTTTATCTAGGAAGGATTAACAAATATAAGGAGTCTATGTAGGAAGCCAAGAAAACAATGCTCAAGTTTAATTTTGATTACAATAAACTTCTGAGTGGTTATACAAAAAATACTGCTTAACATTCCTACCATTAGTATGTCAATCACACTGGTAGCCTGTGTATAAAAAACTCCAAACAATGCCATCAAGTAAACGCCAATTCATGGGGACTGTATTGGACAGGTTATTATTACTTCCTGTGAGTTTTTAAGATTGTGACTCTTTACAGAGAAGAAAGCCCTAGTTTTCTCCTATAGAGCTATTGGTGATTTGGAAGAGCTGAAGTTGCCATTAAAAGCCCAATACATAACCACTCCATCACCAGCATGACGCACTATGTTAAGGCATAGCAGTTAAGAAGTTCTGTAAGCCCCAGCGGTGGCACAAACTTTGCTTGACTACTAACCTAAAGACAGGTAGCTTCGAAATGCTGAGAGATAGGAGCTATTGAGCCCAAAGATGGAGGAAGAGTAGGAGTCCTGGTGAGGGATAACAAGGAGGGCAATTTCAACAACCTAGGGCAATCTAATCTTAAATCTGCAGGCATAAAAGCCCTTCTTAAGGGAATTATAAATTCCAAAGCCATCAAATCTAAGACTCTTATTGCTGATCTTCATTATCCATGCCCAGGCCAGGGGAGAACATGACCAGCTTTATGACTGGAACTGAGAATAGAACCTATCCTGGGAATTATCCGTTCATAACCCAGAGATGCAGACAGACCAAGCAAGTACCCTGATTAAAAAAAAAACCAGACAGTTCATTCACCACCAACTCAGAATCCCCGTCTACTGCATCAGGTGCTCTTCTTCCCTTCCCAAGTAAGCTTTGCTCTCTGCTTGCTGTCCTGTATGCAGTGAGGGCTTTCTCCTGCTCTGGTACCCAAGGACACATCCAAGCAATCAATAATCAACAGCGATAACAGAAGTAAGATCTGATGACCTGTCTACATAAAAAATTACAGTCAAGAAAATACTAAGGAGTCAAATTCCATTGTTATCACATGGAGTTGCCATGAGTCAAAATCAACTCAAAGCTTTTTGTGTTTTTTTTTTTAAAAAAATAATAGTGTTTTTAGTCCCCAGCTTCGAGCTTTCTCCCTTCCATAATCAGTCTCCTGCCTCTGACGGGCTTAGCAATCCTCTGTGTAAATCTCATCCCAACACTACCAGAGCTTGATACCTCTGCTTCTTGGATGTATATCTCCCTTCCGGTGCACCCAGCCCCACAGGCAGAACCCAGACCATGGCTACAGAATTAAAAAGCTAATGCATCACAGGAATAGAAGCAGTATCTGCAGCAAAGTGAATTACTTGACCTCCTAACTCTAGACCTTTCTATCTAGAACTTATGAAAGCTTTTATAACCCAAGGTTATATAATACATTAATCTCAGCTTTATATTTTGCTTGTCTAGGTGTCAACAAGGTATAAGTATATATCAACTTGGCATTTCTCATGATTCTGAGGAGTAGCAAGATATCCTATCCATCAACTTATGGTTGATGTTCTTCCGTTTCTACCTCCACTTTGATGTCAAGAGATTCGTGGTGGTCCTCACCATCCTATCCTTCAAAGAGGCTCTCCAATACAAAAAGTATATAATCAACCATAGCAAAGGGCATGGAGGTAGACATATCCAGGCTCCTCTGACTTCTTTATGGTCACTAGACACAGGTGAGGCATGCCTCCTTGCTCCATCCTTTTATCTATGCTGACAGCAACCAATCCTCCTATGCCACTCTACATCTGACAGATTGCTTGATTAGGGATTATATCTCTCTAGATTAACTGAGAAATTCAGAGACACACATATGTGTATAAGAGCTTTGTATATAAGAACAACTGAATATTTGGAAAACATCTCAGCCCAGTCCAGATCAAGTCCATAAGTCCAATATTAGCCCATATGTCTGATACTAATTTTCAGACTCATGAAACACATGTATTGATGCCAAATACAGAATGATCAGAGGCCAGTACATGGAAAGTCTTGTGGATCCAGTGGTGGTGTAAGCATCTCTAGGCTGGCAAGGGTGTCCACATAGCTGTGCCAGCTCCAAGGCTCTGGCTGCCATCACCCTGTCTCCATGCGGCTTTTCAGCCAGGATGTTTTCCAAGGACTGAGCATTTGCCCCATCTCCACTGAGTTATTTATCTCCTTTGCACCTCCAAATGAGGTCATCAAGTTCTGACCTGATTGACAGGCCAATCTCCACTCCTTAACTAATAAGACTCAATATGTAGCTACCATCAGGATAAAAGGGGGTTGTCTTCCTGAATGCCTGCTCTAGCAGAAATCATCCATCAGGGTCACAATAAAAGGGTTGCAAAGAAACCAGGCACACTAATTAGACACCTATGGGAAAATCCAACCTGGGCCCATGCACGGACTAGGCACCAGCCACATAGCATCACACCGGTGTGTTTAAACTTGGCCTATAAGGTCAGCCAATAACCCAATGATGCCCCCTCTAGTAATGCAGGCAGGGAATAAAGGCAGGGTCTGAGGCCTACCTGGATTTCTAGGCCTCAGGGATTTTCTGCCTGTGGCAGTCATGTGCTTATGTTAATTTTATGATTGAAAAGTAGGGGTGAAGTCTAGCCTGGTAATCTGGAGATAGCCATTGAGTAGCCAATTAGGCCTCTATGTGGGCATGGCTTTCTCCTGAGACTTCTGGGAAATCTCACGATATTTCCCTCATGAAGATGAGAAGATATCTTCCCCAATTGTTGTGAGTTAGTCTCAGAGACGAGGAATCACGGAAAGACAAGACTAGCTGGCAGTGTCTGAGAAGCTAGAGGAGCCGGCAGAAAGACCACACGGCTTGCCTTGATGGAGCCAGACCTCTGAAGCTGGGGCGACCACATAGAGACCTCTGCCAGTGATGAGTTGCTTCTGCTGTTGATGGACCCTGAGCCCATGAAGCGAGGAGCCATGTGGAGACCCCTGCCAGTGCCAGGATTCTGCATCCACTGACCTGTGACTTTGTGAGTTGGAAGGAAACTATATAGACTGATTTCGGGCATATGGGTTTATATTGGACTTAAGACTTTGAGCTGGACTGGGCTCAATGTCCTGTTCCTCTTGTATATAAACCTTTTCCTTATACCTATATGTCTATGAAATTCGTTCCTCTAGCCTACCCTGACTAACACACTGCCCTTGGTTCTGCATGTGTGTATTCTTATCACATGGTTTCTCATGCTCTCCTGAAGAAATCATCTTCAGTCTTGGGCACCCATGCAGTCCCCACTCGGCCTTGTACACTTTCCAGACTATAATAAATGAAATAAATTTCTCTCATTAATAGTCACTTGGATTTACAAAAATGCATCTGCTGCATGAATTCTTTCAGCGTTGAAAGAAGACTAAAGGTTTTCCACCCACATATCTAACATTTCTAGGTGGACTCGATAATTCATTGAAATTGCCACATATAACTCATAAACAATACTCAAAGTAAGGAGGTTTATTAGGGAAGTTTGGGGCTTACCAACAAGTCAGGTCAGCAAACAGTAAAGACTTGGTCATTGGTCCACAGCAGCACAGCTCCTCGGTCTGCAGTCAAATCTCTCTCTGATCCTCAGCCTCTCACTCACATGGCCCTTTTCCCTTTGCCCCCATGGGCCAAGAAGCCAGTTCACCTGTCACTCTCTCCCATAGTTCCATAGACCCAGGCCAGATGAGAATCAAGTATCCCACAATTACAGTGCCACTCCCTTTGAGACATCTAATCTCTGTAGCCTTCAGACGAAGAGCTTATAAATGGTCTTCCAAATGGCCCTGTACTTTGTGTCCCAGGTGACACTGATACCCAGAGGAATGGCTTTTCTGGAGGTACAGTTTCTTTTAACCAGCCATATCTTCAAGGAAAATGAAGGATGTACCTTAAATCACTCCTCTACTAGTCTTAAAGATATCGAAAGGAAAACAAAGGCTGTGACTTGATTCATACCTTCCACCAAGGTTAGGTCTTAATATAACCCTTCTCCTGTCTATTATCATAGTAGAGAATGCCAAAGAAAGAGAGCAAGATCATAACCACAGATGTAATCAGAACCATAACTAGAAGACTCATGTAAATTGACCATAACTCACATTTCTAATTTTAAACTCTTTCTCCATTCAAAATCTCTTGATCTGTGTACAGGTTCTACATATTCACAACTATGTCTTCTGTAATTCCCGTTCTGTGCCACATTATCTCTGATTGGCTATGATCTACATAATCAAGTGCTTTGCATAGTCCATAAAATGCAGGTAAACATCTTTCTGGTGATCTCTGCGTACAGCCAAGATCCATCTGAATCAGAAATGAAGCCTTTTGTTCCAAACCATTTTCAGAATCCAACTTTAATTTCTGATAGTATTTAAACTATCATCCACAATTGTTTTTTAATTTCCTTGAGAAAAATTTGGTTAGGCTTCCTCAGTTTCTTATGAGCATGCCAACACACCTTCCATCCTGAGGTCATTAAAGCATATGGGCTTGCCCTTAAATGGAATTGCAATTGTAGACTAGCTTCACTTTTGTTATTCAAACCGTAGCTTATTAATCATCCATTGTCATCAAGCTGTTTTGGTAAAGGTACAGGAATTATGAATGAGTGTCTTTCTTCTTTTTTCATATTTTAATATCTAACGTTTGTTATGGTGCAAAGGGACATAAATCAACATTTGAAAATCTTTTCGTAGACCAAATGCTTCTCAAACCATCTGTGATGAAAGCGCAGGATTTTATTTCCAATCTGTCATGGACCAGACTTTTGTGAAAAACAATAAAAATGAATTACTAGAAAAAGTGAATTTTTAAATCTGATAAGATATAAAATACAATTTCCTTTTTTTTTTTTGGTCAGAGTGAACACACGAATTGCTTAAACGTTTCTAACTACTTATTTTCAATTCCATTACTTATCCCCCTCTTCTGGTACTTTGAGTAGCAATGCCCTAAGACCAGTGCCTCATCCCAGCTCAAATACCTACATCACCTGTCAGCAGAGTCAAAAGTGAGGCTGAAAGAGAGAATGGTAGATGGTTTGGTTAGGGAAATCAGGCTCTGGTGTTTGGTGGCAGAATTCTCTCCTTCCCTGAAAAGGGGTGGGGGGGAAGGGCAACTCAAAGGCAACTAACAACAATAACCTGGGAAGGGAGGGAAAGAGCCATTTGGAGCACATGCACAGCTGTTGTCTATAGATTTCTAATTCTGGAAGTGGATTCTTTTTCATAAGCTACTCACCAATTCAACGCACTTTGAAGTTTATGAAAGTAGCAGGGTCTCACATGTGCCTTTGGCTTTGAAACCTCTCATTTTTCCAGGTTAGTTTAAACCCTTGTTCTGGTTCTTGGTTATTTACATAATAAAGGTCTATTTAAATGCACATGCACTACACCTCCTGAAACCAGCAGGAGGTGAACAAGAAGATCTGAGACCAACCATCTCTGTGTGTGTAAAGCCTGTCTCCATTGTGTGGTCCCTCTACAAATCAGAAATAAACATTGGGTTTATAAGACTTGGAAGAAAAAGGTTTATGGCTTTGACTGTTTTCCATTACTGGAAAATTTACATGCTGAAAAGTAGCAAAAACCAGTGCAAAAGCATAAACAGCGGGTGCACTTCAAGGGCTTGTTTCTTTCAAGAATCAGGAGCAAAATTGGGTTTTATTAGCTGTTTCATTAAGTTTTACTTTAGAGAAAAACAAACAGTGAAAGCATATGTGCAACATCTGATGAAAAGGATTTTTTTCTAAACAGTCTCTGAACAAAACTCATTAATGTAACATTAAATGTGAAGACTTGTCTAGCAATTTAAGGATAATTTTACTAATTTTTGGTTTATTTATAATTTCTGACAGTTTATTTAACGTACTCTAATCTTTAAATCACCATGTGTGCTCAACTAATATATTAAATCTGCCTTTTCAATGGCATTTTGCAATAAATATCTATAACAATGGTTAAAGGCAATTAGTGTACACAATTTTTATCTAAAGTAAGATACCACAAACACCTAAAGATACTACAACTAGTTATTGATAATCTGGAGAATTTTCCAAAGCAGATAAATTTTTCTCAAACTCTCAATTTTAAGTACTTATCCTAGAACTACAAGAAAAAACACCCTAAATAAATGTGTTGTGAATCGAATTGTGTCCCCTAAAGTATGTGTCAACTTGTCTGGACCATGATTCTGAGATGGGCAGTTAGGTACTAATAGAAATCCCCCCTCTCGTGTGATCACCCCGGATCCACAGTAAGGGGATTTGGATGGGATGCAACAGCCTTCATAAGGCCACAGTCCAGATCTGATGTGAGGAGTTCATTAGGGGTATGGCGAGTATGATAGTATAAAACATCCAAATTCAGTGTCATCCCAAATTTTAAAAGTCAGCATAATTTAAAAATCACTTATACCTTGGAACATATACCTTGGAAAGAGTACTTAGAACTATGTTATGAAGGGATTTGGGTAACATAGTGGGTTATGAATTAGGCTGCTAACCCAAAGGTCAGTAGCTCAAAACCGCCAGGAGAGAGATGAGACTTTCTGCTCCTACAAAAATATACAGCCTTCAAAAACAAACAAACAAACAAACCCAAACTCCTGCCATCGAGCCAATGCTCACTTAGAGTAAGCCATTGTGAGTCTCCACGACTATAATTGTTTAGAAGTAGAGTTCTAAACATCTTTCTCCTGAGGACCTACTGGTGGTTTCGAACTGCGACCATTTGGATCACTGCCAATGCAAAACCACCATACAACCCAGACTAATCCCACAGCGCGCTGGAACGCCCCAGAGCAGTTCTGTCCAGTCCTGTAGGGTTATCACTTGGAAGTGACTTGATGGCAGTGAGTTTGAGTTTATGGCTGTAACTGGGGATCTCTGATGGTGTGGTTAAGCTCTCGGTACAAAGACAACAGCCATTCCCCTGAGAAAAAACAAATAAAACTGGTTGTCATCAAGAGTAGAGCTTCTGGAGTCATAGCGGCAGTTGTACTCTGTCATATGGGGCCACTAGGAGTCAGAATTGACTCAGCAACACACAACACCTTCTCTGTTCTTAGAAAACCTATAGTTACTAATTACCGAGTGACTTCCAACTGCTGGCAACCCTGTGTGTGCTCCTTAGAGTACTCTTCACTGCCATCTTAGAGACCATGCTTCCGTAGTACCACTGGGGGTATGTGGAATTAACTCAGTGGCAGTGAGAGGTTAACTCACTGAGGTGAAGTCAACTCCAGCTCGCAGGAACAATGATTGACTAGTGTCCCAAAGGGTTTCCAATTCTATATTCCTTATGGAAGCATACTGCCACATCTTTCTCCCAATGAGCAACAAGTAGATTTGTATGACTCACCTTTAATCATTTAATCACTGCACCACCAAGATTCCTTTTGAAGATTGTAAAAACTCAATAAGGAGGCCTAATGACACAACGGTTAAGCACTTGGCTACTAACCAAAAGGTCAGTTATTCAAACCCATTAGCTACTCCACAGGAGGAAAATGTGGCAGCAGCCTGTGTCAGTAGAGATTCCAAAAAACCCAACCAAATTGACAGTCAATGTATTAGTCTGGGTTGACTTGAGAAACAAATTCAGAGACACTCATATGTGTATAAGAAAGAATTTTATAAAAAAAGAGCAATGGTATATTGAGAAAACATCCCAGCCCAGTCCAGATCAAATCCATACATCCGATATTGGCTCATATGTCCAATACTGATCTCTAAATTCCTCTTCAAACTCATACAACATATGCATGGATGCCAAATGCAGGAAGATCACAGGCCAGTGGGTGGAAAGTCTGGTGGGTCCAGTGGTGTTGTAAGGCATCTCAGCACTAACAGGGGTTTCTGTGTGGATCCTCCAGCTCCAGGGTTCTAACATAGCTCCATGTGGCTTGTCAACAAGAATGTGTTGCAGGGAGTGTCTGAAGTGTCCCCTCTCCACTGAGCTATTTATCTCCTTAGCACCTCCAAATGAGGTCATTAAGCTACAACCTGATTGACAGGCTAGACTCTACCCCTGTGCAAATTGACAGGAGATTATGTAACTGCCACAGTGATCAAGTCAATTCCAACTCATAGTGACCCAACTAGAAACCTTTAAGTGAGCAGAAAGACTCATATTTCACTTAAGAAAAGATTGCTGGGTTTGAACATTTGATTGGTGAAATGTTGACCTAGCAGTCCAACATTACCCAACAACTTGACCAGAGCTCCTTGCTATAAAGAGCTTTTTCTTTGTATATGCACAGCACTAAAGATATAGTACAAGAGGCAGTTCTATCCTGCTCTATATGATAGCTATGAGTCAAACTCAATGGCGTACAGAAGTCAAATATAAAAAGCCCTGAAGACCAGCAGAATTTTCCAGCTAAGCAGTAGACTTGTGAAAAATAATAAGTGGTCTCTAAATCACAAAGTTTGGGGGCAGTTTATTATTATGATGTTGGTAAAGAAAAATGAAGTCCCCTACAGACCTCACCTAGAAGCCTAGATAATCCAAATCTATTGTTCCTGTTTATTAAGGGTTCTTTACTCCTTGGAGTAAGAAATTAAGGAGAAAGGTCTGTGATCTATTTCTGGAAAACAGATAATAATCGTAAGTCACAATTGTGCGTGGGATCATCATGAGTCCAAAGTAACAGATAACAGATAACAACATCTCAGAATGCAAGCATGAAACGGCTTTATTATTTCGAATAACTGTCCTTACCTCTCCTATGTAAAATCTCTTTTCCTATCTGATAAATATGGTAGATTGAATTAATAAGTCTATCTTTTTTACACCTCCCATAACCATGCCCTCTGGTAGTGTCTTCACAAACTGAATTAAAAATCAGTCCCAGGACAAGCACAAGCAAAGATCTGTGAACGTGTTTAAGTTTTTCTACTTCCTCCATTAGAACCTTACCACCACCACAAGAACAAGCCTAGGCTAGCCAACTGAAAGGTGGAACTAGGCCAAATCATTCCAGCTGAGGCCATCTCAGATTAGCCTTCCAACTCCCAACTGACTGCAGATGCATAAGCAAGCCCTGGGGATCTCAGCAGAATTGCCCAGCCAATCTGTAGGCTTCTGAGAAATAATAAATGGTGTTATTTTAAGCCACTAACTTCGGAAGGGTTAATTATGCTGGTGTCTTTTGAAGATGATGATGCAATGACTATTTAATATGCTATGGACTGCCAAAAGAACAAATAAATCTGCCTCAGAAGAAGTATAGTCAGAATGTTCCTTAAAAGTATGTTGTCTTAATTATGATTCTCTACTTTATCTGTAGGTTCTAATACCCATTACAGAACTCACTGATAATACTCATGATTAAAGCATTTATTGAGAAAGTTAACAGGTTGCAATGCAAGTGAGAAAAACTTAGGATACAGTTGTTTATCAGGACAATTACAAAGTTCTTTCAGGTCTGCTAATAAATGTTCAAAGGGGCATACTACTCTGATGGTAGCCTTGATCCAAAGACATTCACTTCAATCTCTGTGATCAGCAGTCAGTCACCTAAAGTAAGTTTCAGAAACATCCCAATCCATTAAGCCTCAGCCTGAAGATACCCGAGTCTACTCCTGTAGGGTCAAGATGTCAGCTGCCCCAATTAAGTGCCCAAAGGCACTCCATTCCATAAGTTAGCCTTCTGCACAAAAACACTCAGGTTTATGCTCTGTGGGTTGGGAACTCCATCACTCAGTTCCATTCTCCGGTCCTGGTTCTATTGCTGTTGCTGTTCCTCTGATGTTATAACTATCTACTGGATCCAGGAGGTCCACGGTACAGACATCTTAGGTCCAGAGGACTCATTTCACTCCTGGCACTGGCTGGTGATAAGATTCCTACTCCTGCTTTTCAGAGGGCTCATTTTAAATCCAGCAGCATGGTATTGCAGAAAACTTTGTTTGCCATTACTCATAATGATAGGTAAATGCTATCAATATTTTCCTCTAACTTTTTTCCAGATCCACACAGGGAAAGATCACTTGGTGGGAGTTAGAGACTTTTGCTAGAAGAGCCACATTAAATAGTTCACTGTCCTGTAGTTACGGATGGCATGACTTCAGGGGCACAATATCAGGAGTGACCATTATAAAGACACTGTGCTGACATAATGCTGAGTCAGCCCCAAAGAAGAAACCCTACAATGAGATAGATTGACAATAAAGTCAAACACAGAAAAAATGCAAGGGTGAGCAGGATCAGGCAGTGTTTCATTTTGGTGTACATGGGGTTTCTTTAAGCTAGGGTACCTAACAACAACAAGATACAAGACCCAACTGATATGGTAGGGATCCTTAAGAAGCAATCTGATCCTGGTCCTTAACTTTTCCAATGTTTTCAGCTACTAAAATTCTATCCTTCAAGTAATTAAGACTCTATTTCTGGTAGTATAATGGTTCCAAGTTAGGCTGCTGATCACAAAGTCAGACGTCTGAACAGACCAGCCACTCAGAAAAAGAAAGATGAGGCGTTCTACTCCCATAAAGAAACCCATAAGGGCAGTTCTACCCTGTCCAACTGAGTTGCTATGATTCGGAATCGACCTAATGGCAGGGAGTGAGACCCTATTAATGTTCTTGTTATTTTTAACTACAGTCTCAACATCGATATAAAGTTCAACCTACAACCCTCAGCAGTTTGGAAAGGAGAAAAGTAGCTCAGGTTTAGTGACATTCCTGGCCCTCGCTCCTTCCAGGGGTCTATACCTTGAGAACTGGAAGCAAGGAGACGAACCCCCCTCACTTAATAAGATGCCTACTCTGGCCAGCCTCTCCTAGTTGGTTATTGTTCCTTCCCTGGCCAATGCTAATGGGATGTCCATATCCCTCCATGTCACAGAGTAATTATTGGGGACTCTGATAGAGACCACCCTATGGCATATTTGCCTGCTTCACCCAACAGTCTTCAACTCTCTTCCACTGATATTGAGGTCACTCTGCCTGGATGACAGCCTTCTTAATTACATCAGTGATAACGATGTCAAGCCCACTTACTCACTGAAGTGAGCACATCGAAGAGATCAAGCAGTGCCACCCGCTCCCCTCACTCAGCCCACTATGGCAGAAAAGGGAAGATCAGCAAGTCAATGGCTCCACAAATGCCCACTTCTTGAATGAGATGTGCCTCTCCCAATAGTCTTTACAAGTGGTTCTTCTGGAGGACAGAGGAAAGCTTTGGGAGGTGAGAAAATGGTTTCTTCTTGCAAACACTCACCTACCTCTCTGTGGAGCCCCAGGGTCTCATATTGGGGGGTTGGGGCCTACTTCTCCTGGGATGGTTTCACAGAGCGGTCCCTGCAGGCTGGTTTCTGGTCCTATTGGCTAGTAGATTATTCATAGAAATCCAAATATAGAAAATTAGTTACTTTGAATCCTTTGTCTTCAGCTTGGGGCCTTAACTGCACTTCTGGAACAAGATAAAATAAAGTCCTACCCCATATCCTGTTACATGGTTATTTTTAAATCTAAAGTATATATTAAATTCCACTATACTGCATATCATTATGGAAAAATTCCATTTTTACAGAAATGCCAATTTTATTAAAAAGACTGCCCTGAAGAGATTACTTGAATGATACTTATTAACTTTTTATGTAAATTTTATGGTGTTTTTGTGGATTCTAATTCATCAATTAAGGGATAAAAGAGGAACACTGGCATTTAAATTTTTCCTCATAATTTTTCAGATAAAAGTTTTTGTCTAGTAGAAATTTTTTTTCTTCAGAAAATCAGATATTCAGTTAAGTCACTTACCAAACACTAGTTTGCATCTCTAAGAATAGGAGTCAACTTGAAAGTGATACATTCCTCTTGCTTTGGGTCTATAAACAAATAAAGCAACAAGCCCTCACAAATGTTGGAAAGTCAATAGAATTGTGGAAAAGAAAGAAAAGGAGAGGGAGATAAGAGGAATCAGGGGAAGTCTGGCAAATAAGGGACCAGGAGAGTGGAATTCTTGACTACAACTTGGTCAGGGAGACCTCCTTTAAGAAAGTGACACGTGAGCAAAAGCATGAGGAACCTGGAAGGAGTGAGCCCTTTCTGAGAGAGCTCTCTGGATGAGGGGCCAGATGTAGAAAGGAAAAGAAACGGGAGGTGAAGTCAGAGAAGCAGGGCACCAGTCATGACAATAGCTAGAAATGAAAATAAGAAAAAGCACCGAGCCTGGACACAGTGAAGTTAGAGAAAAAAAAAAAAATAACAAATGATCCAAGGAGACGGAAAGGCGTGGAAAGCAAAATGAAGAGCCAAACCCAAAAAAGTGAGGGGGTCAAACAATGAAATTTTATCAAGGAGCAAGAAATAATCAGTCCTGTCAAAAGCTGCTAAAAGAGTAACAGGTGAGAATTTACCAATCATACTAGCATAAAGGTCATTGACAACATTATATTACGACATTGGTCTTTATGCTTCATCCTACTAAAATGAAATTTGGATTTGAAATTAAGCTGAAAATCACAAGGTCAGCAGTTCACACCCACCAGCTACTCCAGCTGGTCTCAACCTATGGGTGCGACTCCTTTCACAGGGTTGTCCCAATACTAACAGTAGCCAAATTAGAGCTATGAAGTAGTTATGAAAGTAATTTTATGGTTGAGGGTCACCACAACTTGAGGAACTGTATTAACGGGTTGCAGCATTGGGCAGGTTGAGAACTGCTGAGCTGCTCGGAGGGAGACAAATGAGGCTTTCTGTAGGTAGAGATTTATATTCTTGGACACCCAAAAGGGTAGTTCAATTCTGTCCTATGAGGTCACCATGAATGAGATGGCAGTGATTTTTTTTTTTAGTTAGTTTTGCTTATTTGAGAATGAAAATGAGTTTTCAAACTCTAGGCAGTGACTTACTTATTTCCCGCAGTATATGATAAAGGAAATGCATCTATACAAATAATAAACTTGGTTGTACTCTTCTTGTAATTTACGTGATTGTCATTCAATCAATCAGTGCATATACAATGCCTACTACACTGAGCACCAAGGACCCAGAAACACAAGGACTTTCAAGAAGCTCTCAGACTAAAACAGGGAATTAAACTCACCACCAGGGAGTCCATTCTGACTCATAATGACCTTATAGGGCAGAGTTAAACTGCCTCTGTGGATTTAAATCTTGACAGGAGTAGAAAGTCCTTGTGCTGGCAGGCCAATGTGTTGCCCGCTAAGCCACCAGGGTCCTCGTGTCTGAGAATCAAAAGATAGTGCTGACTCTATTAGACAAGAGTTATATGGCAATACCAAAGTGAGGTACCTGCGCCTAACTTGGGTGGAGAGAAATGCCTATCTGAAGCTGATAATGTCTAATTGTAATCTTAAAAAAATAGGTGGGCTGAGCCCCGGTGGCATAGTGGTTGTGCGCGGGACTGCGGCCCACTGGGACGGAGGTTCAATTCCAACAGTGGGGCTGGGCCTCTTACTCCCACTACCGGAGACCAGTGATGCGCCCCCCCCCCAAAAAAAAAAAGGTAATGTTTATGGGCAAACGATGGTAACAAATGATGAGTAGACATACCAAAAAATGCACATTGAAACTCTTTTTTCAAAAAGTCAACTAAAATCCCAGCATAGTCATTATAGGCATGACTTCATGTGTAGAATCCACTTCCTGAGAAAACAACTATGAGACCGGGTAAAATTCTTATAAGCCTTTCAGGGACCTGGGTGACCATAGGCAAACAATATTGCAAGAAGCACTTATTCCAGGGGAAAACCGTTGGGATTCAGGTAAAGGTAGTGGAAGTCTGTCATGCCTGTTAAAGGCAGCACCCATCGCTCCCAGAATGATCAGTGCTGTGGTTCCCCTGGGTGGAATGGATGGAGAAACTTAGCTGCTTTGCTGCCAGGGGGACATGATCAGGAAGGTGAAAACATGCCACCCGGTGGCATTGCCAGTAAAGTTAGGTATCTCATTGGCAAATTAGGTAGGCTTCTAAACAGCCGAGTTGCACAGGAACCAGAAAATTAATAGGGAGATGGTGAGAATAAAAGAGATACGGAGTAATGTGAAGCGGTCTCCCCCAAATCCCGCTGTTTTCCGCCTATCTTCCAAACAGGGCCCAAGTTCAGGATAACGCATAGACTTTGGAATCTAAAATGCAGGGTGACTTAAAACACTGCCTGAACTTTGAATATGCTTGCCAACCCACATATATCTATTAATAAAGGATGGAAGCCTTACTAGTTCTAGCCAATCATTAACTGGCCACTAAGTCATACACAAACAATTTTGAATCAAAGAAGTCAGATTTAAAAACAAACGAACTGGGGTGGGGGGTTGGGAAGCAGAATTTGTGTACTTAGCAAAGAAGCCTGAACTGTATCCTGCAATAATGAACACTCACTAGATGACATTAACCAGAGCAGTAATGGATTGGAATTGCACTTTCCACCATCACTGTGGCAGAGTGGATGGTGGGGGTTGGTAGAGGGCAGGATTAGAGACACAGTGACCAGAAATAACTACAGCCTGAGCACAGATGGCAGCTATGGGAAAGGAGGACAGGGAATGCACAGTGGAGTGAATTGGAGGGATTTTCTGAAGTGGGATAAACTGACATAATGATCCACTAGGTCTAAGTGTGGAGGATACAAGGGAGTCAGAAGGATGTTGTCACCTAAGAAAAAAGAGGAAGAATGAAGGAGGGGTGGATGTGGAGGTTGGAAAATAGTGAGCTCAGTACAGAGCACAATGAGTGTGAGGTTATTTGACAGGACTCTAATATGTGAGATTGTTTATTGTAATGAAACTTCATGTAAGATTGATTATTTAGGAAAAAGTAGGTAACATGTGGAAATATAATATTGAAGTGATCCTTAGATTTGGGTTGTTGTTCTAATTCTAGCTGAAACTTGAGCCCAGCAAATATGATCATGGGGCCTGCATTCATCACTTGACCCAAGTTATTGTGGTACAAAAATAGAGAAAATAAGATCTACCCTATAGACTTACTGGAATATTATGAGCATAAAAAAGGTATTATTATACAAGAATATACATTGAATATAATACATACATATTGGATTATAATGAATAATGAGTTTAATGACCCAAAGAAGGTCATAAATTTTAGAAGAGATACCATATTTTTATTACCTGAAATAATATATGACACCAAAGAATTCATTTTTAAGAGCTATAACTAGTAAGAGATCTTAGTAAAAAACGCAATATAACTAGTCAATGTGGTAATTTTTAAAAACTAGGATTTCAGAAAATAATTACAGAATATGACTAGTAAAACTAGTAACCTCTACAGTAATCCAATAGAATTTAAAATGTGGAAAATCCTAGCCTTTATTTTAAAGCTAGATCAAGCATACTGTTTTAGGATCAACTGATATAAACAAAGCCTAGGGGGCATGGCAGAGGAGGAGGGGGAGGAAAGGATGTGGGTGCTAACAAACCCAGGGATAAGGGAACAATAAGTGATCTAAAATAGATGGCGAGGAGTGGGTAGGAGACCTGGTAGGGCTTGATCAAGGTCAATATTACTGAGAGGAATTACTGTAGCTCAAATGAAGGCTGAACATGATGGTGGGAGAAGAGGAAAGTAAAAGGTAATAGATTAAAAGAACTAGGAGGCAAAGGGCATTTATAGAGTTCTAAATACAAGTATGTACAGATGTAAATATATTTGTATATGATGATGGGGAAATAGATCCATGTACATAAATTTATAGGTTTAGTATTAAGGTAGCAGATGGACATTGGGCCTCTACTCAAGTATTCCCTCAACCTAAGAACACTTTGTTCTATTAACCTGATATTACACAATGCTCATTTTCCTAATATGATCGCCGAAGACAAAGCAGGTGCATAAGCAAATATGCATAAGAAACCTCATAGAGCCTACCTATCAAAAAATATAAGAATTTAATGTGGGTCTTAATGACTTGAAGATAAACAAGCAGCCATCTAGCTCAGATGCAACGAAGCCCACATGGAAGCAGCACACCAGGCTATGTGAACATGAAACAGCGATAGGATCAGGTATCAGGCAGCAAAGACCCAGAACCAAAAGAAGCATATCATTATGAATGAGGGGGAGTGCGGAGCGGAGGTCCAAAGCCCATCTGGACAACTGGACTTCCTATTACAGAAGGGATGCAGGGAATCCAGTCAGGGTACAGTAAAGCACCAATGAAACATACAAGTTTCCTCTAGTTCTTAATGTTTTCTTCCCCCCATTATCATGAACCCAATTCAACCTTACTAATCCAGATAGACTGGATTACAAAAAGTTTAAGATGCTCAAGGTATGCTTTCTGAAATTGGAGTCCTTGCTTAAAGACGTAGCAATGAAGAATATAAGAAATTATTTTCTGGTTCATACAAAAAAATTTACTCAGAGTAAATCAAAATGCATAGGCAAATTATATTCAAGGGAAAGAATGGTTCTCCAGTCTGCAAGATTGTACTGTAACTTGATGGCAGTTGGAAAAGATACTGATCTATCATCAAAGCTTAATAATAAAAAATTTGGGATAGTGAAGAAAACTGGAACACTTAAGGTTTGTGTCCACTCGACTGGTCCAGGATTCTAAGTGGTTTGGCAGTTAGTTAAGACATAGTAATCCCACCATGATGAGATCTCCAGGAGTGGCCTGGTTCCAATACAAGTGAAATCTCTGGAAAATTTTGCTTCCTTTTTGCTGGCTCTCGAACCTGTATCTGCTTCATCATCTGACCTTTAATTTTTTGGCCTTGAGTCAGTAGTCTGCTGCATTGCCTGATGATCCTGGAAATTAGCAGTTTTCTGTTTTACCTGCCAACCTAAGATTTACATTCTCCTCTGTCATCAGAGGCCTGCCCTCTAACCTGCTAAGCTTGAGTTCGTCAGCCCCTACAGCTACATGAGCCAGGAACCCCTGCCAGTCTAACATCAACCCATGTACAACATGGAATTTGCCTGCTAACTTAATACGGTGAACCATTTCCCTGAGATATATGATACAAATCTACACACACACACACACACACACACACACACACACACACACTTCATTGGTCTTGCGTTTCTACAGAACCCAGCCTAAGACATAAACATTGAAGAGGTCTGCACAAGAAAGAATGTAGTACAGCAAGTTACGGTGGTATTTTGGGTGTTGAGCTCAATTCATTGGAAATTCATGTTAGAAAATTGAAAAGTTTGAGAACTGAATGTTATTCCCATAAGAAATAATGGAAAACCAAATAATTGGCTCTGAGGCCCCCAAACTATACTTATAAGTTCATTTTTCCAGGACTATTAACGCAAAGTTAATAGCTCCAGGTTGTAGAAATGCCCCTTAAACCACTAAACACAATACAGTATATTAAATATCAAAACACAATGAAATAAATAAACTTAACTTATTTTTCATTATGTTTTGTTTTTTAAACCCCTGTGGGGTTTTTTGAATAGTTTAAAGTGAAGCATAGGCTTCACTTGAAAATCCCCACTAGCATTCCCACACAACAACAAAGTGGCCTATCTTTCATAAGTTTGTGGCTTGGCAAACTGTTTCCTCTTAAGTACGGAAGGTCCTATTGGAACTTTCCCCCCAAAAAAGCCCAGTTTTGGTGCAGTTGAACACTTTCTGGGAAACGAAACTCTTAGGAAATTCAGCCACAAATTTATCAGCTTCGTCTTTATTTCACTCATCCCTTCCCCATGCCTCACTACACTGTGTAAGCTTGTTCTCTTTTTGAGATTTTCTAACCAGTTGTGAATGACTTTGCAAAGGTCAGGCTGCTCAGGACTCGCTCCCACAATTTTTGTTTGTTTGTTTGTTTTTGGGGGGGCATCACTGCTCTCCAGTGGTGGGAGTAGGAGGCCCAGCCCCACTGCTGGAATTGAACCTCCGTCCCAGTGGGCCGCAGTCCTGCGCCACCGGGGCTCAGCCCTCGCTCCCACATTTTTATTTAAATCACTATGGAGGCTTTTAGCTTTCTCAGTCACAAGTCATTGTCTTGGATAAGCTATCACCATCAAATTGTTTCTAATTTATCCAAATTAACAGTCACATTTCAACCTCTTCAATGGTCTGAGTTCTTTGTTTCATAGTTTAAAATTTCATACCTTTAGCTATAGTGTTGCTTTGATCATGCCTTTTTTTTTAAGCAATGTTGATAACGTTGACTTAGCCATGTTGTATTCAACCACTGAATCAGACAAGCGGTGACCTGCTCCAAATTTCACAATGGTCTTTTTCTTTAATTCTATTGTACTTCTCACAATTTTTCTCTTAGTTTTCTGCTGGTATCACTACGTTTCTTTGGAACCAGAGTTATGATAGTTTATGCAAATAAAGTGCCCAAAAAAGCACAAGGATAAATGTTTTAAGGCGTGAATGCAACTACTATATGTTATCTGAGCAAGAGTGACACTTTGATCAAAACATTACCCCTTTGTATCTCCAGGGAGGCGAGACCTAGGATTTACTCTCTGTCTGCTCAGGTTGTTTCAAGTCAGATTTTTGGTTTGACTAAGGAGCAAAGTTAGGAATACTGTACAAGTTTTGTTGGTTGTTACTTTTTTTCCTTTTTCAAACTTTGCTGTTCAAGAAGTGAAAGTTCAAGCTTGGAACCAAGGTATTATTGTACTTGTTATGGGCCATCTAGCTATAGTCTTTTAAACTTCCACAAAACAACTGTGCAGGACCATGTCATTAGGGTGGATAGAACTTTTGTATGAGAATTGCCTAGTTTGCCACCTGTGTTAGTCTGAGTAGACTAGAGAAACAAATTCATAAGCAAGCACTTTTGGTGGAGTAGCATGCCCTTTTGGCATTTATCAGCTGTACTGTAAGAGATTTCTCATATTTCCCAAGCAGGACAGAGATCAAGGGGTGCATGGCAGAGAAGCTGAGGACCAGAGAGAGACATATCCTAGGCTAAGAAGAGACATTCCTGACTATAAGAATTGTGTCCTAAACATTTCTGATCTTAAATTATAACTCATTATCTTCTTTAATAAACCTCAGTGTCATGAGTATTATCCATGCATTATGTATGTGTGTTAGACAGGGTTCTCTAGAGAAACAAAACCAGGACATCAAGAATTATAGATGATGATGATGATTAGATGATAGATAGATAGAGAGACAGAGAGGTAGAAATATAGATAGATATCTAACATAAGAAATAGTTAACAAAGGCTGAGCTCCGGTGGCATAGCGGTTGTGCGCAGGACTGCGGCCCACTGGGACGGAGGTTCAATTCCAGCAGTGGGGCTGGGCCTCCTACTTCCACCACCAGACAGCAGTGATGCCCACAAAAAAAAAAAAGAAATAGTTAACTAATCTATAAAGCAGTATAAATGGCTTGGTGCAACTCACTTGCATGAGACAGCTAGTACACTGGCAGTCCTTCAAGTCTTGAGCGCCGCTGAGTAGTCCTCTGTAGAGCAATTCAGGCTATCCAACCACAAGCAGCAAACAGCAAGGCAGGTCACCAACAGTCAGCCAGAGTCCAACAGTCCCCAACTCAAGATGTACATTCCAGGAGCATGGCGAGGCAGGGTTTGAAGGAACCTCAACTCACAGTGACACAGTCCAGGGATTATGTGTTCCACATGCAGTGTAGCTTGGAGATCAAGGTACAGGACAAACAAGGCAGCTGGTTGGTCCGAAGACCCAAGAGCAAGAGAGCAAGGGGAGGCTTGCCCAGTCATTTATATCTCCGCCCTTCAATTGATCTCACATTCATAGGCCATGTTGGCACAACAAACCTACCAATCTTCGTTGGCCATGTTGGCACAACAAACCTACCCGTCACAATATGGCACGACAATTAATTCTTAAACCCAGCAAAGAAGCAGTAAGTGCCCTAGTAGGGGCAGTTTGTGTTAGAACTAGTAAAGAAGGTTGGTGGGTGGGGGTAGACCTGACTTCTCCTTCACAGGAACTGGCCTGGGGCTGATGTTGAATTTGATTCTCCTTCCCCTTGTGAAGCCAGAGGAGGTTGGATGTGACCCCACATACACCCTTATTGCAGAGGGATTATTACCCTACACCCTTGAAACTTGACCTCAACTGTAAGACTACCCCTATTGTAGAGTGAGATATATGATGCCACTCTATGTCATTAAATGTTACTCCAACAACACATGGGAATGTGTACTCTCTGCTTACCTGATTGTAATTTGGTCACATATAAAATGCAAATAAGTCATTCATCCACCCAAGATGAAGGGATAAGTAAAAGGTGATATATACATAGCAAATCTGGCTCACGGGAACTCTATAAGACATAGGAGAACTGCCCCAGAGGGCTTCCAAGGCTCTAGTTTTTATGGAAGCAATATGCCAAATCTTTCTCCCACAGTGGCTGGGTGAACAGGAGAAATCCTCCATACCAAGAGAATGAAGCTCTGATACATGTTACAGCATGAACGTACCTGGAAAATAGTATAAGTAAAATAAAACCCAACTCACCAAGTCGATGCCAACTAATAATGAATAGAGTTGAACTAATAATGAATAGAGCCCCTGTGAGTTTCTGAGACTCTTTGGGGAGGTAACTCTTTGGGGCAGTAAAAAAGCCCTGTCTTCCTCCTGAGATGTGATGTGGTTAGCAACCCAATGTGTAACCACTATGTCACCCAAGTCCCCCAAAACAAACACGCTGCCATCCAGAGTCAATGCTGAATCATAAGGCCCCCATATGGGTTTCCAAAACTGTAACTGTACATGGGAGAAGAGAGCTCAGTCTTTCTCCTGCAGAGGGGGCTGGTGGTTTTGAACTGCTGACTATGCAGATTGCAGCCCACTGAATAAGCACTGCCTTCAGCACAGTTCCAGGGCTCCTTGTAAGCAAAATAAGTTAGGCATAAAAATAAAATATTGGGGGCTGAGCCCTGGTGGCGCAGTAGTTAGTGCACGGGACTGCGGCCCACTGGGATGGAGGTTCAATTCCAGCTCCACAAGAGCAAAGGCTGGGCCTCCTACTCCCACCACCAGGGGGCAGTGATGCCAGAAATAAATAAATAAAATAAAATATTGTATAATTTTACTTACTTAAGACATTCATTGCTATAAAGTATATTAATAAAATATTCATTGCTGTTGTTAGGTGCTGTCAAGTGCGTTCCAATTCATAGTGACCCTGAGTACAACAGAAGAAAACACCGGTTGGTCCTAAGGTTTCCAAGGAGAATACAGGGAAATAGTTGAAAAGGGAGTGTGACAGTCATGTACTTATGTTAATTTCATGATTGAGATGTAGGGGTAGAATCTAGCCTGTTAAACTGGAGATAGCCATTGAGAAGCCAAAGAGGCTTCCGTGTGGGCATGGCTTTCTCCTGAGACTTCTGGGAAATCTCGTGATATTTCCCTCATGGAGATGAGAAGCTATCTCCCCAGTTGTTGAGAGTTAGTCTCAGAGACGACAAATCACGGACAAGACAAGATGACAGTATCTGAGGAGCCAGAGGAGAGGCCACATGGCTTTGCCCTAATGGAGCCAGACCTCTGCTGGAGAGGCCACATGGAGACATCTGCCAGCAATGAGTTGCTTCTGCCACCATTGGATGCTGTTGATGGACCCTGAGCCCTGGAAGCAAGGAGCCATGTGGAAACCCCTGCCATTGCCGGGATTCTGCACCCAATGACCTGTGACTTCATGAGTTGGAAGGAGACTTTTAGACTGATTTCAGGCATATGGGTTAATATCAGACTTATGACTTTGAACTGGACTGGGCTGGGATGCTTTCTTAATGTCCCGTTCCTCTTGTATATAAACCTTTTCCTTAAATCCATATGTGTGTCTACGAAATTTGTTTCTCTAGTTTACCTGGACTAACACAGAGAGGGGATAATTACGGGTGCAGAGTTTGTCTTTATGATGGCAGTGTTTCCAGCTCTCTAATCTTTTCTCAGAATTCTATGGACTTTAACTGATACCACATCAAGATGACAATTTTGACAGTTCTTGGAAATTCGAATTGAATACCTTTTTAATGTTCTTTGAGTTATGGAATGAAAATAAGTCTGAAGGGACAAGATCAGTGCTGTAGAGTGGGCAGGGTAAAGTTCCTCAGAAAATTCTCTTAGGATAGTCCTTGCTACCCTGAAAAAACAAGCAAGGGCAATATCATAAAAAATAAAAATTAAAAAATTTCCTCAGTGCAATTTTGCTGGCCCTTTTCTCACTGATGCAATTTCCATTTTCTTAAAGTTTCTACATAAATCCCCATTATTATCCTGTGTTCTTTAAGAGAACATATCAAAATTAATTGTGGGGATTCCCCCAAATAGTTACTATAATCTTCTGAGCCAGTCTTTCTGCTTTGAATTTAACTGGCCCAGCAAATTTCCTTAGAAGCTACTGTTTTGATTGGACTTTGTTACATTGGTAAACTGAAAACTTGTCCGCGGTTATAATTTATTACATAAACTTGTCGTCATTAGTTTCAGTCTTGCTGGAAAGATGAGCGCTTTGAGCTAGTTGATCTCCACATAACACTTTTGGCACCCATCAAATCAAAAAAGCTTGTTGAGACCAAGAAATTAGCCTAAAATTGTACACACTGAACCACCGAGATCCCAACTTCAGTAGCTATGGCAAAAATGTTAAATCTATGATTCTGAACATCAACTATAGTGTCCTCATTCAGGTGGGTGATGGTCTTCCTTCCTTTGGTTCATCTTGAAGTCTTCCCGATCTTCCATATAACACTTGATTCCTCTGAAAACTAGTGTTTATGTGCAACAGCACCGTTACAAACTTGCTGCAAAGCTTCAATGGTCTAGGAAGATGTCCACTGTAGTTTTGTTAAAATTTTGATATAAGCCCTAAACATACACACACACACACACACACACACACACACACGGTTTATAGTTAGCTGTTTTTTTGTTTGTTGTAAGGCATCAAGAACAGGATTAGGATAAGAGTATTTATTATTGCAAGAACCTGTCTGCAGCCATCCACCTATCACAGTCAATGCTATTGTTGCTGTTAGGTGTTGTCCAGTCCGATCCAACTCATACCAACCCTACGCACAACGAAATGCGATGCCACCTGGTTGGCACCTTTCTCACAACTGTTCTGATGTTTGAGTCCCCTGTTGCAACCACTGGGTCAATTATCTCATCTTGTTGAAGGCCTTCCTCCTTTTACTGCCCTTCTACTTTGCTCAGCACGGCATCTTCTCAAGGAATTGGTCCCTCTTGATATGTGACAAATACATGAGATGAAGTCTTTGCCTCAAGAAGTTGATGCATGTGTAAACTGGAAACCTGGTAGAAATACCTTTTTTATATAATCTGTGTATTTTAAAAAAAAAAAGATTTTTTTTTAGGCATCACTGCCCTCTGGTGGTGGGAGTAGGAGGCCCAGCCTTTACTCCCGTGAGCTAAAATTGAACCTCCATCCCAGTGGGTCTTAGTCCCACGCACAACCACCACGCCGCCGGGGCTCAGCCCTCTATGTATGTTTTACCACAATAAAAAGATCCTAAAGATAGAAAAACTTGAACCATAATACTGAGAAACACACATTCCAATTATTTGATAGGTAGAAAGATAGACAGAGAGACTAAATAAACAAACAGCATTCTGGCTGCTCTCTCGAGACACATTGGTTTGTTCTTTGGGAAATACATGGTATTTTCTATATTCTTTGCCAGCAACATAATTCAAGTGCACCAATTAATCTTCAGTCTTCCTTTTTCAACGTTGCACTGCACATACCTATGAGGCAATTGAAAATATCATGTCTTGGGTCAGGTGCACATTAGTCTTCAAAATCACATCCTTGATCTTCAACACTTTAAAGAGGTTGTGTTCAGCAGATTTACCCTATGCAATCCATCATTTGAGCATTAGCAGTGAATTCAAGTGAGATTAAATCCTTGACAACTTGTATTTGTTTTCCTTAGGTCATAAGATTACCTATTGGTCCAGTATTCTTTACTTTATTCATAATCCATACTGAAGGCTACAATCCTTGATCTTTATCAGCAAGTGTTTCAAGTCTCCCTCACTTTCAGCAAATTAGATTGTATCATCTGCATACCACAAGTTATTAATAAACCTTCCTCTAATCCTGATGCCACATTTCTCTTCATCTAATCCAGCTTCTTTAATCACAGTGACATGTTTAAGCACATTTGGTTTGTAGCAAGCCCATACATTAAACTGCATCGAGTTGATGCTGACTCATACACACTCTGGTGCCACAGTGTTATATAGTGGACAGCTCACCACAAGGTCAGCATTGGAAACCACCAGCTGCCTCTTCAGAGAGAGAGGAGACGTTCTACTCCCGTCAAGACTTACAGTCAACAACAACAACAAAAAAGACTTACAGTCACAGAAACTCATAAGGACAGTTCTACAATGTCCTATAACTCAATGCCATTGAGCCACTGTGGGTTCACAGGCACCCGTGCTGTGGGTGTCTGAGATGGTAACTGTTCATGGCAGTAGAAAGCATAGAATCTCTCCCACAGAACTGCTGGGGCTTTGAAACTGCCAACCCCGCAGACCACACCCCGATTCGTAACCACTACACCATCATAGGCACTTTGATCAAGAGTTGACTTGGTGGCAATGAGTTTTCAAGAAGTTGATGCATATATGAATGGAAAGCCTGCTAGCAATACCTTTTTTATTTATCTATGTATGTTTTACTGCAATAAAAAGATTTTAAACATAGAAAAACTTGAACCATAATACTGAGAAGAACACATTACAATTATTTGATAATTCTATCACAAATTGATAGGTAGAAAGATAGATAGACAAACAGACCAGTTCCTTGATGCTGTGTGTTTAATTTGGAGGCTCTTTTTTTTTTGGTTGTTTTTTTTGTTTTTTGTTTTTTGGGGGCATCACTGCTCTCTGGTGGTGGGAGTAGGAGGCCGAGCCCCAGTGTGCTGGAATTGAACCTCCGTCCCAGTGGGCCGCAGTCCCACGCACAATCACTACACCACCAAGGCTCAGCCCTGGAGGCTCTTTTATGGACAATCCATTCCTGATATGATGAGTATAGTAGGCTTCTTTACCAAAACTTAAGAGTCAAATCTGGATAATACACACTCAAAGTGTAAAGATGGCTCCCTACAAGGCCTTTTGAAATACAGCTTGCCAGGCTACCTGATGCAGCAATATTACTATTAGCCAAGCATTATCTTTGATTTATTAAATTTGCACAATACTATAATAATTTAAATTTTTATTTATAAATTTGCAAAGTATTATAGCTTTCTCTGAAACTCTTTAGATAATCTTTAAGTGTTTATACAATCAGTTATGAGGCATCAAAGAAAAAAATCAAAATCAATGGACCAATTGACTCACAATATCGCTGAAGACAAATGGATACAGAGGCAAACAGAGTAGAAGAAACGATAGTGCCCAGCTACCAAATGATTGAATGCCTGGAGTCTCAAAGACTTGAATATAAACGAGTCGCCATTCAGCGATGAAACAGCAAAGCCCACATGGAAAAAGCACACCAGCATGTGTGATCAAGAGAGGCCAAAGGGAACAGATATTGAGCATCATAGCACAAGAATCACATCATTGCGAATGAAGGGGAAAGCAGGGTGGGGACCTAAGACCCACTGGTGGGTAATTGGTCTCCCCTTTATAGGGGAGTCACGAGGAGGAGAGGAGACAGACCAGTCAAGGGGCAGCCAGGCAGTGATGACGCATACAAGTTTCCTCTAGTTCCTGAAGCCTTCCTCCCCACCAACCATCATGGTTCCAAGTCTACCTTACAAATCCAGATGGACTGGAGAAGGTACACTGGTGGAGTGGGGAGCTGGAGATATGGAGAAACCAAGATGGATGAGCCCCTTCAGGCCAGTGGTTAGATTGGAGCTACTGGATGGGTGAAGAGAAGGTGGGGTAGGGAGATGGAACCAACTGCAAGGATATACACATAAGGTCCTATTTGAAGGACGGGCATCATAGGAGTGGGTTGGGGGAGAGGTCGAGCAGTGTAAGATGTGACAGAACAATAATGTATAAAGCATTGAGGGTTGGTGGGGAGGGGAGAGCAGGGGAAGAGGGGAAGGGAGGGAAAAGCCAATACTAGGGGCTCAAGGGAAAAGGCAGATGATTGGAGGACGATAGCAGCGGACATGTGAAAGTGCTTGGCACAGTATGCTTATTTATTTATTTATTATTTATTATTATTTTGGGGGGGCATCACTGCTCTCCGGTGGTGGGAGTAGGAGGCCCAGCCCCAGTGCTGGAATTGAGCCTCCGTCTCAGTGGGCCGCAGTCCCGCGCACAACCACTACACCACCGGGCTCAGCCCAGTATGTTTATTTATGTATTACGAAAAACGATGTATGAGCCCACAATAAAATGATTTTTAATAAAAAAAAACCCACGCCCAGCTGCTGAGAAGTCTTGCTCAGCAGGACTGACTTGTTGCCCTAGGTCATGGAACTTCATCTGGGAGCTCTCTGTTAATAAACCTATTTCTGTCTCAAAAAAAAATGTGTTTATAAGTATTAATTCACAAGTTGTATAGCATGTTTCTCCCTGGAATGATTGCCTAAGATTTGCATATACTTAAGTGATAAATCATTTCATTATATATTATGAATAAAAATATAATATAACTGACTAGCATTCAAACATTATTACAAAAATATACTGCCTTAAATGTAACTTTCTTCTGGTCTCAAAAGATAAACTTTAAAAACTGTTTTAAACATACATTAATTTGATCAACAGATGACATGGATATAATATATTTAATCTTCATCTAGTAATATTTGGGACTAGAAAGCATATTTAATTAACTCACAGTAGATGATTTAAACAAATACAATATTATACAAAACTAATAGCAATAGCATGCCTCTATCTCCTAACACCCCCCACCCCTCTGCTTGCAGGGAGAATTATTAATGAGAAAATATATAAAAATTTATAAACCAGAATAATTAAAGTTAATAAAAAATAAGCATTTCCAACTCATACATTTATTTATTCATTACCTAAGCAAGATTACACCTAAGAAATCCACAGGAAATGTCATTCCCTCCCTCTCTCTCTTTTTACAGTTCTATTGTAATATAATTCTCTCTTTTTGAACCTTAAAATGTCACTATATTTTAAGAAATAGCCATTTAATTCAATTGTGTACAAAAACATTGAAAAATTTAGGTGGATACTTAATATTTCACCCTTGAAGCTAAAAACTATTACTTCAAACTGTTTAATGTATAAACAACACAAAAATAAATGGGTAGGCAGAATGAAGTTCTATGTTTTAAGATATGTATTCTTTAATTTACTTTAAGTTGATTATGGTTCACAAAGAAATATCCAGTTGGGTTTACATATCATTAGCAAATGTGAGACAGAGTAAAGAACTAGTCTTGTCAGATACACATAAAAAACATTTTAATCCCCTTTAATAATGTAGTGCTTCAGAAACAAAAGAAATATAATCTTTTATAGAAGCTATGTAATTCAAGAAGTCATCATCTAACAGAAATTCATTACCGGGTCTCTTTTGCTCTCTAGTCCATAAAATCCTAAGGTAGAGTTTGCAGAAATAATTTATCATAACTATAGGAATTTTCCAGATTCTACTCATTAGTGAAAACACAGAGTGATAACATCACAAAATTCAGTTGAAAAATATATAATTTTAAGTCATATATCAACAAAAACAACAAAATAACCAATCTAATTAAGTTGAGATATATAAGAGGACTTCAAAACTTTCATGGAAAATGGAATTAAAAGATATTGGGATTTGCTATGAACTTTTTGATAAATCATTTTATTGGGGACTCTTATAGTATCATAATACATACATAAATTATACCAAGTATATTTGTACATATATTGCCATTATAATTTTCAAAACATTTTCTTTCTACTTGAGCCCTTATTATCAGTTCTTTTCTCCCTCCCTCCGATCCACCTGAACCCTTGCTAAATTATAGATTATTGTTATTTTCATTATCTACATCTTCTGCTGTCTCACTTTTTTGGGGGGGGGGGGCATCACTGCTCTCTGGTGGTGGGAGTAGGAGGCCCAGCCCCACTGCTGGAATTGAACCTTCGTCCCAGTGGGCCGCAGTCCCGCACACAACCACTACATCACTGGGGCTCAGTCCTGCTGTCTCACTTGACCCATCGTTTTGTTTGTCACCCCACCAACCCCCCAAGGGGAGAGGGTGGGCCTCACTTTTTTTTTCAATGATTTTATTGGGGCCTCTTACAGCTCTTATAACTCAATACATCATTTCTATCAAGCACACTTGTACACATACTGCCATTTTCATTTCCAAATATTTTCCACTTGAGTCAGTATAAGCTCCTCTTTCCTCCTCCCTTATTTTTTTAATGAATCGTTTTATTGGGGGCTCATACAACTCCCATAATGATCCATACATACATCAATCATTTGCAGGCCACACCTAACACTTGTTGCCATCATCACTCTCAAAACATCCTTCCTCCACCCCAGTACCAGCTCCCCATATATCCCTTCCCTCCCTTCTCCCCCCCTCATGAACCCTTAACAATTTACAAATTGTTATTACTTTTTCAAATCGTACACTGTCCAATGTGTCCCTTCACCCACCTCCCTGCCATCCATGCCCCGCCATCCATGCCCCAGAGAGGAGGTTATATGTAAATCCCTGAAATTGGTTCCCCCTTTCTATTCCACCATCCCTCTGCCCTCCCAGCACCACCACTAATCCTGAGGGAACATCTATTCTAAATTCCCCATGTTTCCAACTCCAGCGTACATCCCCTGGTCCAGCCGGACCTGTCTGGTAGAACTGGGGTCATGATAGTGGGTGGGAGGAAGCATTTGTGAACTAGAGGAAAGTTGCATATTTCATTGTTACTACACTGCACCTTAACTGGCTCATCTCTTCCTCACAACCCCTCTGCAAGAGGATATCACTTCTCCTACTGATGCGTTTTGAGTCCCCAATCTGTACTCCCCCTCATTTACAATGATATAATTTTATTTCTTTGATGCCTGACACCAGATTCCTTAAACACCTCCTGGTCACACAAGCTGGCGTACTTCTTCCATATGGGATTTGTTGCTTCTGAGCTGGATGGCTGCTTTTTTACTCAAGCCTTTAAGATCCCAGATGCTAAATCCTTTGCTAGCCGGGCACCATCAGCTTTCTTCACCACATTTGCTTATGCACACATATGTCATCAGTGATCATATCAGGAAAGTAAGCTCACAATGTTATGATTTTTAGTTCTTGAAGCCTGATACTGATCCCTTTGACACCTCCTGGTCCCACAAGCTGGTGTGCTTCATCCACGGGGCCTCACATTTTTTAAAGATAATTTAATTAGAGGCGCTTACAGCTTTTATCACAATCCATACATCAAATGTACCTAGCACATTTGTACATATGTTGCCATCATCATTTCCAAAACATTTTCGGGCTGAGCCCTGGTGGCGTAGTGGTTGTGCGCGGGACTGCGGCCCACTGGGACGGAGGTTCAATTCCAGCAGTGGGCTGGGCCTCCTACTCCCACCACTGGAGAGCAGTGATGCCAAAAAAAAAAAAAAAAGAGAGAGAGAGAGAGACAAAACATTTTCTTTCAACTTGAGCTCTTGGTATCAGTTCCTCTTCTTTCCCCTTTCTCCCCCACTTTCTCACCATTGTGAACCCTTGATAATTTACACCATAAATTATTTTTATTTTCATATTTTACACTATCTGCCTTCTTCTTTCACCCACATTTCTGTTGTTCATCATCATGGTGATGGTGGGGGGGTGGGGGGGGCATGTATATCAATCATTGTGATCAGTTCACCTTTCTCCACCTTCTCCTCCCATCTTCCCCCTACCCTCATGGTAGCACTACTTTCATTATTGGTCCAGAGGGTTTATCTGTCCTGGATTCTGTGTGTCAAGACCTATTATCTGTACCAATGCATATGCTCAAATCTAGCCAGATTTCTAAAATAGAACTGGGGTTATTATAATGGGGGAGGTGGGGAAGAGAAGCATTGAAGGATTAAACGAAAAATGAATGTTTCATCAGTGCCATACTGCACCCTGACTGCCTCGTTCCTACCTTGTGACCCTTTTGTAAGAGGATGTCAAATTGTTTATAGATGGGCTTTGGGTGTCCATTCCAGTCACCCTCCATTCACATAGAAATGGTTGTTTTTGGGGTGTCTTCTGATGCCTGATACCAGATCCCATTGACACCTTGTGATCACACAGGCTGGTGTGCTTCTTCTATGTGAGCTTTGTTGCTTCTTTGCCAGATGTCCACTTGTTTAATGTCAAGCCTATAAGACCCCAGATGCCATATTTTCGATAGCCAGGCACCACAAGCTTTCTTCATCACTTTAGCTTATGTGACCATTTTGTCTTCAGTGATCATGTCAAGAAAGTGAGCATCACAGAATGCCAGGTTATTAGAACAACAGCAGTGCTCTTGCACTGAGGGAGAACATGTGTAGAGGCTCAGTGTGTATCTGCCGCCTTAATATTACCCTATAAATATATGTACATAGACCTATATCCCTATTGTTATATATTAAGATATTTACATATGTACATGGCCATGTTTATACTTCTATAAATGTCTTTTGTCGCCTAGTTCTTTCCTCTATTTAATTGTATTTTCCACCTGTCCCACTATCATGTTCGGCCTTGATTCAGCTCTCTGTAGTTCCTCTTGGCTACACTGATCACTTGATGGAATTCCACCAGGCATTTTATGCCCTCCTGACCATCAATTTTAGATCTTTTGTTGCTCCCTTTTCCCTGGGTTTATTTGCCCACCCACTCACCCACCCCGCTTTCCATACCTTCTACTCTCTCCTTTCCCCCAGAACCAATGGTCCTATTTTTTTTCTCCTCAGGATTGTTTATCCTGCCTATCTTATATAGATATACATGGGGGGGGGGGCGCCATGGGGAGAGAAATATAGCCTATAAATAATTCCAGGTCTGTCTTCTGACCCTTATGAATGTTTTCTGATGGGATCTGATGTAGTGCCAAGCATGGGCCCCCAAGTCCAAAGTCTGTTTTCAGAATTCCTTGGGGACTGAGTTACTTTGCTTCCCTTCCTGCTCTGTTGCACTCCCTTCATGGTATGTTCTGTTATTGGGTAAGGTCAGACCGGGCACAATTTCTACACTGCTCTGCCCTTCGTATCAATGACTTCTTAAAGTCCCTCACATATATTGTTACTTCATTCCTGATTCAGATGCTTAAAAATAGTATGTCAGTCCATGAGTTGGTAATTGTGAGAGCTAGGTAATGGGTACATGGAATTCATTATACTATTCTTATTATTTGTTTATGCTTACACTATTTCTCAATATTAAAATATTTAATATATATTTAAATAAGTAACAACTTCATAATTTTTTAAAATAACATTCAGCTGAGTCACTGAATGGGACATTCACAGTGGGCTTTACAGCAAAACAGTATTGAATGATGAAGTAAATTAAAATATGATGCTCTTCTAGAAAGAGCATTTTAAAATTACATTTTAATTTTAAAATGTAAGTTTGATATAATTAGAATAATGATGAAAGACTTTAAGAAAAGCAATGAGTTAACCAGAGAGCAAGACTACTGAAAAAAGAAATCATAAAATACACTTAAATTTCTACTCAGAATTCCTAATAAAATGATTTTTAATTCACTTTATACAAATTAGGAAACAAGTCATTTCAATAAGCAATTTCTAGGGTTTAACTGAGTTAATCAAAATGTTCCTTGCATATTTCTATGAACAGGTGCACTGATGTGATGGGGGAAAACATTTCTTGGTGCAATTTTCCAGGCCTTTTCCTTACCAATGCAGTTTTTAATGTTCTTAAAATATTAAGAACATCTTCATAAGAAGTTCTTGTGACACTCACTTGTCTTTTGAAAAGACCTATCTAGGGGACCCCTTTGGAATCTAATCTAAAAATCAGTCACTACAATATATTCTGAGATGACCTCTTTTCCTTGAATGTAATTGTCCCAGTTGATCTCATCTGAGACCACTCTTTTGAATGGAATATTTTTAAGGCACCCTAAAGATACTCAGACAATTGTATTACTGAGACAACTGGTTTCAGTCATTCATTGATCAGGAGGCATAGTTAAGTATGTTTTGCTTAGAATAAACTTGTGCATGTATGAGCCATAAGGTTTCTTTTTTCACGTGTGTGTGTTTCACTTTGTTTCAGATGCTTTTCATCTATATATGTCAGTTTTCCTTCTGTTTCATCGTATGATATCCTAAATGTAGTTTTTGTGTTCATTTTTAATTTGTCCACCTAATACATTTTTACATTCATTTTCCTAATTCTTTCCTTATATCTGTCTATTCTCTCATTTTTGCTTTCTACCTTGCTTGCTTTTCAAAAGCTCTTTAATGATTTTCTTAATTTCCTTTTGCTCATGTATAATGCTAGGATATAGTTTTTACATATATATGTTTTTCTAGTTCTTTATGCATTTGTTGTTGTTTATTTGATATCTTTTGCCAACACTATAATTCAAAGCATCAATTCTTCAGGCTTCCTTTTCCACTGTCCGGAATTTGCATGCATATCAGGTTATTGAATATACCATGACTTGAAGCGAGCAGAAAAGTGATACCTTCACATTTTTACCAGTTTAAAGAGGTCTTCTGCAGAAAATTTGACCAATAAAATATGAAGGCCAGTCAAAAATATTGCTATTGTAACTGGATTAATGGTTTTTAGGGGTATAGAAAATTAATAACAATGAATACAAGAAAGAAGGAAATGCTATTAAGTGATGATTGTTCCACTCTTCTGAATATAATTGAATTACTGAATCACATGATAGGTGAATTATATGCCAATAAATCTTGAAATATTGCTATTAATATTCTATTAATACACACATGGCTCTATTCTAAACAAAACATGTTTAAATGTGCCTCTGTGCCAGGGGATGGCCGTACACTAGTGTTCTTGATAATGCATCTGGTTTAGTATCCTTCAAGTGCCTTCTGAAAAGAGACCCAAGAATGGCTTCTGAGAAAATCTGCTGGAACAATGAAATTTCAGGCAGAGAAATCAACTTGGAAGGCTATGGTGGCTGTTTCTGATTTCTAAGGGGTCATCTTGATAAATTTTCTCAAAATACACAGGTCCATCATGTGGGATTATTATGAAGAAATCTTAAGAAACTTATAAATGACACTGTTGAGAAAAACACCAGGAAACCTGTGCCCATTGGATATTGCACAACAATGCACCTACTCATTCTTTGAAGGTAGCAAGCGCTCTCCTAGGAGAAATTTTGTTACAAAAACTTAGCTCATCAGCCCTGACCTTGCCCCTTCAGACTTCTTTTCGTTCCAAAAGCTTAAATAACATTTCAAAGAGATATGATTTGGATCCCTTGAAGGTGACAAAACTGTGGTTTTAACACAGTGTAAATCAAAAGTATAATTTTTTCAGGAAACATTGCCTTCAAGAGGCATGTTGACCTAGGTGGAGAATATGTAGAGGAATAATCGCTTCATATTTTTTATTAATAGATTTCCATGAATTTGTAGCAAAACATTTTTATTTATTTTTATACTGCTGTCTCCATAGAAGTTGCTTATTGATCAAGTAAAATATACTCATCAACAACTTTATATTCTATTATTTACCATGTTCTTGCTTATGAAATATAACACAGACTACCAGAAAAATGAACAAATCTGCCTTGGAAGAAAAATATACCTACAATATTTTAAAATGTTCTAAGCTCATTTATAGTTTGCATGCAGAAGTTTAAAATGTAATTCAAACTAATTTATTGTTCTTAGAACAAAAAAAGAGTCATTTCTAGAGCGTAAGAAGGCAATTTATAAACTAATAAGAAAATAATGTCTCAACAAAAATAAAGCAAAGAAATTAAATACTTCACCAAAAAAGGAACAAAAATTAATATTGAAATTGAAAAGTTTTTTTTTTAACAACAGGTTGGCAACGATTAAAAGACATTAAGAGGAAAAAAGAAACTAGTGTTGGCATGATTATAAATAAACTGACAAACATATGAACTCTTGGTGGTATAGTGTGCACACAGTCTAGAGGATAGACAATATCTGTCAGTTTGTCATACTGTGGTGGCTTGTGTGTTGATGTGATGCTGGAAGCTACATCAATGGTATTTCAAATGACAGCAGGAACACCCAAAGTAAACAGGTCTTAGTGGAGCTTCCAAAATAAGAACAGACTATAAAGAAGTAATTGGCTACACACTTCTAAGGTGAAAACCTTATGCATAACTATAAACATTGTCAGATACTGAAGACTTAATGAATGGAAGCAGAACATTGTCAGAGATAGTACTAGAAGACGAGCTTCTCAGGACAAAAGGCACTCAAAATATGACTGAGTAACAGTTTCCTTCTAAAAGTAAAGTGTATTCTACTGAGGTGAAGGGAGTAGAGTCTGTAGGAGTAAAGTCTTTGGGACCTTCATTTGCTGAGAGGACAGGACTCAAAATGAGAAGAAATAAGTGTAAAAATCTAATAATTGGAACTTGGGATATATGATCTAAGGAAATTGGAGGCTGTCAAAAAGAAAATGGAACCTACAAGGATGGGTATCCTTTGTTAGTAGTTCTCAAACTTCCTAATGCCGAAATCCTTTAATACAGTTCCTCGTATTATGGTAGCGCAACCATAAAATTATTCTCGTTGCTACTTCATAACTGTAATTCTAATACTGTTATGAATCAGGAAACCCCTGTGAAAGGGTCGTTTGACTCTCAATGGGGTCACAACCCACAGGTTGAGAACCACTGTACAAGGCAATAGTGAGCAAAATGGACAGGTATTGACTTTGAATCCGAAAAAAATAAGGTTTACTCTGCTGGGAATGATAAAATAAAGAAGAATGGTGCTGTACTCACCAAAAAGAACATTGTAAGCTCTATCTTGAGATACATACTGTCTATGATAGGATTAAATCTATCTGCATTCAAGGAAATCCAATCAACATAGCTATTCTTCAAATGTATGTACCAACTACTAAAGCTAGTCATGAAGAAATTGAAGAATTCTACCAAAGTATTCAGTCTGATATTGATCAAACATGCAATCAAGGTACATTGATATACTGGCAATTATAATGCAAAAGTTGGAAATAAAGCAAAAGGAATAGTAGTTAGAAAATATGATCATAATGAAAAAAACAAAGTTGGAGAACTCATGATAGAATTTTGCAATATTACGAATGTCTTTCATCAACAACATATATGGCAACTATACACATAGATTTCCCCAGATAGAATACACAAAAATCAAATTGACTACATCTGTGGGAAGAAACAAAGGAGATGCTCAATATCAGCTGCAAAACCAGGCCAAGGGCTGACTGTACAACAGACCATCAACTGCTCACATGTAAGTTAATATTGAAGTTGATGAAAATTAAAACTAGTCCACAAGGGCCAAGAGACCAACTTGCATCTACTCCACTTGAATTTCAAGAACATCTCAAGAAAAGATCTGATTAATTAACGCTAATGAAAGAAGCCCAGATGAGCTATGGGAGGGCATGAAGACGATAATTCACGAAGAAAAAGGTAACTGAAAAGGCAAGCAAGAAAGAACAAAATGACTGCCAGAAGAGACTTAGAAACTTTGCTCTTTGGGCTGAGCCCCAGTGGCATAGTGGTTGTGCATGGGACTGAGGCCCACTGGGTTGGAGGTTCAAATCCAGCAGCAGCTCTCCAGCAGCAAGGCTGGGCTCCTACTCCCACCACCAGAGGACAATGATGCCCCCCCACCAAAAAAAGAAACTTTGCTCTTAGTCATAAATGGAAGAAAATGATGAAGTCAAAGCGCTAAAAAGAAAATTTCAAAGAGCAGCTCAAGAAGACAGTCACATGTTATAATGAAATGTGCAAAAAACTAGTTAGAAAACCAAAATGGAAGAAAACACTCAGCATATTAAACTAAAAAACTCAAAAAAATAATTCAAGCCCCCAATGGCAATTTTGAAACAATCTATGAACAAATTAGTGAATAATGCAAAAAGCATCCAAAGAAAATTTTTAAAAAAATAGAGTCACTGTACCAAAAGTAACTAGTTGACATTCCTCTATTTTAGGAAGTAGTAAATGATTAAGAAGCAATGATGCTGAAGGCAGAGGATCACTAATGCACTGAAAGCACCAAGTGAAAACAGACTCCAGGAACTGAGGGAATGCCAGTTTAAATGCTTCAACAAGCTGATGAAACACTTGAAGCAGTTAGACATCTATGCCAAGAAACTTGGGAGACAACTACCTGGCAACCTGACTAGAAGAAATCCATATTGGTATCGCCAAAGAAAGACCTATTCCAAAGAAAGGTGACCTAGCACCTTTTTAGAACAATATAATTAATATCACATGTAAGTAAAATTTTGCTGAAGATCACTCAAGACCAGTTGCAGCAATAGTTATGAGGAGCTGCTAGATGATCAAACTGGATTCAGAAGAAGACTTGAAACAAGGGATATCACTGTTGATGTCAGATGGATATTGGCTCAAAGCAGAGAATACCAGAAAGATGTTTCCATGTGTTTTATTGACTATGTAAAAGCATTCAACTGTGTGGATCAGAACAAACTATGGATGACCTTCAGAAGAATGGGACTTCCAGAACACATAATTGTACTCATGTGAAACCTCCTACATAGATCAAGAGGCAGTTTTGAGAACAGGGAACAATATGATTTATATCAGACATTTCAAATATAGGCTCAAACATAGGAAAAAATTTTGTATGGTGCAGGACCAGGCAGTATTTAGTTCTGTTGTACATAGGGTCACTATGAGTCAAAACTGACTTTTTGGTACCTAACAACAGGTGGACACTTTCTTTTGGGGGGGCATCACTGCCCCCTGGTGGTCATGGGAGCTACCCAGCGCTGCTCCTGAAAGCTGCTGCTGGATTTGAACTATCAAGTCCGCGGGCTGCAGTCCTGCACTCAACCACTTATTCCACTGGGGCTCAGCCCCAGATGGACACTTTCTTAACTAGAAAAAAGGCATATACTTTTGCTTTAGAGAAAGTTTACTATTTAATTGGGAAATACTGGACACATTTCCATTAAATTAGGAACAACACAGATATGTCCAGTATCTTCAATACTATTTACTACCATACTAAAAATGCCTCTTAATGTATCTTGATAGGAGAAATCAGTAAAAGGCATAAGAACAGATAAAAAGAAGCAAAACTAAATATAAATGTAATAGTACATTAGATAAACTTCTAATATATAATGATGAAAGTGACTCAAGCAATAAAAGAATTAGTAAGAGAACAGAATATAAAATTAATATGCAGACATCAATAGCATTCATCGACATTCTACACAAACAATAACCAGTTATATAACAGTGCACACACAAAAAACCATTTCAATCACAACAAAAAAGATAGTTACAGTTAAATATTTAGAAATAAATTTAAAAAGAAATGTATGAAATAAACTTTTAAAAAATCATGGAAACACTCCTAAGAGATACAAAAGTAGATGTAAACAAATAGAAAGGTATTCTTTGTTCTTGAAAAGGATAATTGGACAATATAAAGGTGTCACTTCTCCACAAATTATTTATAGATTTAATACAATCCCAATAAAATACATCAAACATTTTTATGAAGACAACTTTGTACTAAGGTTCATATGGAAAAACAAACAGGTAAGAGCAGTTAGAAAAGCACTAAAAAGGAATTACTATGAGAAAACTGGCTTACCCAGACATTAAAATGTACCAAAAAGCCCCTATAATTGAAACAGTGTGACACTGACTCATAAAGAGACAAAGAGACCTGTGGAATAGACAGCCAAAAATAAATCAAATACATATGGAAATTTAGTGCATCAAGGTGCATTTAAAATCACTGAGGCAAAGATGAACTTCTTCATAAATATGGAATTGGGGCAACCCAAAATGATTAAATTAGATTCCGATTTCACATTACACAAAAGATGAAACTCAAAATGGATCAGAACTCTAAAAGGGATGGAGAAGAGTGTAAGAGAGGAATACAGACGTGAATTCCTCTTCAATTTCAGTGTAGAGAAAGATTTTATAACTCTAACTCCAAAACCAGAGGCAACAAATGTAAAATATTGAAAAACCCAATTACACAAAAATGTTTTTAAATATTGAAAATAAAAAAAAATAAACATAATCAAAATCAAAGGAAAATACAAATAGTAAAAAATTGTATATATCTATCAATCACATTTTACACATATATCATATATATGTGTATATATCACATATATATCAAAAAATCATTGCCATTGAGTCTTCTGACTCAGCAACCTTACAGGACAGAGTAAAACTACCCATGTGGGTTTCTGAGACCATAACACCTCATCGAGCAAAAAGCATAATTTTTCTCAGTGCAAATGGTGGTTTCAAACTGCCATCCTTGTGATTAGCAATGTAACCAGGGTGTGTGTGTGTGTGTGTGTGTGTGTGTGTGTGTGTATTGTAATATACCACTAATACAAAAAATGTTAATGTATGTTTATGGTAAACTGAAGTTACTTGATATGGTTCTTTTATCTATAGTCTGTTTAACTTGTTCACCATATGAATGGATAGAACCTTGCAAATAAAATGTGAGGATGCTCACGTGGGGATTTGTCATTCTTGCTAAACCCCTGGGTATGAAAGACAAGCCATCTCAAGAGCAGGAAGAGAGGAATCCCACAACTATAAAGGAATCCCACAACTCTGGTGGTAGGTGTGAGAGCCCTCCGTACAGCGGCAGAGGTAGTAGGACACAGCTGTCGGCTTCCCTGATTACAGAAGTAAGGGGGAGAACTTTGGGGCAGAAGGCTGGCTTGCACAGTGGAGTGTCCTTCGGACATTTATCATTCCTCAAGGAACTCTCTACTACTTTTCTGTC
>PVJH01007816.1:0-89995 GCA_004026705.1 Nesogale talazaci
AAAGGAAAGGAAAGGAAAGGAAAGCCCTTAATGAGAAGGTTTGACACCCAGGCTGTAACAACAGATTCAGGCATAGAAACAATCATGAAGTTGGTGCAGGGAGGAAGAGATTGACCAAGAAAGAAGAACCAGGAAAGGTTCCTGTTCTAAAAACTTTATAGGGCAGGGCTGTCAAACTGGTGACCGTGGGCTGCTTACAGCCCCTGTGAAATAAAATCAAAATAGAAAAAAATTGTTATGAAGGGTGTAGCGCTTAGGGGAGATTGAGGCAATACCTTACACACCTTTCCCTCATTTACACTTTAACTAGTGAAGACAAGTAAGATCAAATTTGTTCATTTTAATTGAGTTTGACACCCCTGTTCTAGTGGAAGACTGATTCCAAAGGACAATTGGACCTACTCGAGAAGCAATGGGCTTCCTGAAGAGACAACAGGGAGAAAGTCTTCTCCTAGAGCTGGACTTGAACTTCTAACCTCTAAACTGTTAGCAAGTAGATTGTATTCTGTAGGGCCATCCAGTATTTCTGTTATAGCGATAGTAGATAAACATCTCCACTGGCTATCTCCCACCAATACTTCCTACCTAGGTTAAATTCTTAACCGATGAATAATGCTAAGCAGTAAATGATCCCTACCTTTTTAGATCGTTGTGAGGATATAATGAGTGAATGAATATAACATTTACATATAATCAGTGCAAAATAAATATGAGCTTTAAGACTATTAGAGAAATGGCATTAAACACTACATTAAAAGCTCAGCAGTGTGTCACTGTGATTTCTATTAACTCTCATTGTCAGATTCATTTACTAAAGATCCCTCTAAAAAATTATGAAACTCCCTGCCATTGAGTCCACACCACTAAGACAGGGCAGAAGTGCTTCTGTGAGTCTATAACCGTTTACAGCAGTAGAAAGCCCTGTCTTTCTCTAGCAGAGCCACGGGTGTTTTCGACCTACTGACCTTGCAGATCACAGTCCTATGTATAACCACTATGCCACCGGCGATGCCACAAGAAATTCCAGATGCACACTTACCAGTCTGGTGATTAACCATGTTTTTCAAAGCATCCTCTCTAATTTTTTAATTTTATGGAAAGTTCCATTGACTTTATTTTCATTTCTCTACAAAGTCTGAAGCTCTCTCATATAGGTGTGACAATTTCATGTGCATGTATGTGAGATTTATTCATTATGTAATACTGTAATGCTAGTCAGTGAGCACATGATCTCAAATGAATACTAGATAATAATTGATTTCTAATTGCTCTTAAATTATAGCTTGGGCAGAGTAAGGAATCTAATATAAGGAGCACAGAAGATTTCTAGTTAAATAATTCCAATAATTCTCTAAGACAATATCGGGTAAGCATGGTGTCTTAAAAAAAGGCTAATGATTTATAATTTTTTACATATTTGTTTCTTTAATCATTTTATTGTAAGCTCATACAACTCTTACCACAATACATACATACATTATGCCAAGCATATTTATAAATTTGTTGCTATCATCATTTTCGAAACATTTTTTTTCTACTTGAGCCATTGGTATCAGCTTCTCATTTTCTTTTTCTCCCAGCTTTTAATTTCCCCCCTCCCTTTTCTACCCCTATCCCTCATGAACCCTTGATAATTTATACTTTATTATTATTTTTTCATGTCTTACACTGACCAATGTCAAAGCATTCTTTTAATCTCAATTACTAAACAAACAAAAATGTTAAGTTAAAAGTATACAAAGGCAAGGTTTATATTAATTGTAAAATGAAACTATGTATTTATAAATGTTAATGTTCTAAAGTGACTCTGTTCCAGAAACTGCATAAAATTTTCAAAGGATAGAATAGTCCCCTTTATCTAATATCTATATTTTCCCAACTGTTGTACTGAGCCCAGAAATTTCAAATAACTGTTGGTTGTATGCTCAATTTTCCTGGCCAGAAAGTAGTTTAAAACCTCTAAATATTGAAGGATTCTATATAGATTATTTAAATAATACTGCCTGCAAAGCATGCCACATTTTTTACAAATAGCATGTCCATACATGTAACACACATATACATAGTAAGCAAAAATCATAAAGTTGTAAAGATCGTGTTAAAAAAATTCTAGCATAGCATAATTGTTCATGTCTTGTGACCTTTTCAGAAGTGAACTTCAGCTACATGCACACAATCAAGAGTTCAAAATATTCCTTTTTTAAAAAACATTTTATTTGAGGTTTAAACCACTCATTACAATCCATACATCCATTCATTGTGTCAAACACATTTATATATTTGTTGCCATCACCTTTCTCAAACCATTTTCTTTCTAGTTGAGTCCTTGGTATCAGTTCCTCGTTTTCCCTCTCTCCCCCCTAGCTTGCCTACATCCCAAATCCTTGATAATTTATAAATTATTGTTTTTTTTTCATGTCTTACACTGTCCAATGTCTCCCTTCACCCACTTTTCTGTTGTCTGTCCCCAGGGAAGGGATTATATGTAGATCATTGTGTCCAGTTCCCATTTTCTCCCCCACCTTCCCCTTCTCCTCCTGGTATTGCTACTGTCATTATTGGTCCTGAGGGGTTTACTTGTCCTGGATTCCCCGTGTTTCCAGTTCTTATCTGTACCAGTGTCCATCCTCTATTCTAGCAGGTAGACTTGGGATCATGATAGTGTGTGGGAGGAAGCATGAAAGAATTAGAGGAAATTTGTATGGTTCATCGGTGCTATACTGCACCCTGACTGGCTCCACTCCTCCCTGCAACCCTTCTGTAAGGGGATTGCTCTCCACTCCACACTCACCTTCATTCACAATAATATGATTTTTTTTCTTTGATGCCTGATACCTCACCCTGTTGACACATCATGATCACACAGACTGGTGTGCTTCTTTGTTGCTTGTCAGATAGATGGCTTTATTTATCTTCAAGACTTTAAGACCCCAGATGCTATATCTTTTGGTAGTTGGGCATGATCAGCTTTATTCACACATGTGCTTATGCAATCACTTTGTCTTTTGAGATCATGTTTGGAAGGTGAGTATCATGGAATACCTGTTTAATAAAACAAAGTGTTCTTACATTGAAGGAGTACTTGAGTTGAGCCCCAATGCCCATCTGCTACCTTAGTACTAAATCTATGAATATATAGATCTATTTCCAAATTGCATACATGGTAGACCAGACGATGTACACCAGTACAGATAAGAGCTGGAAACACAGGAAATCCAGAACAGATAAACCTCTCAGGACCAATAATGAGAGAAGTGATACGAGGAGGGGAATGGGAAGGTGGGGGAGAAGGTGGGAACTGTAAACCATGATCTACATACAGCCCCCTCCCTGGGGGATGTGTAACAGAAATGTGGGTGAAAGGAGACATCAGACAATGTAAAACATGAAAAAATAATGATAATTTATAAATTATCAGAGGTGAGGGGGACACAGAGTGTGGGAGAGGGAGGTAGAAAATGAGGAGCTGACACCAAAGGCTCAAGTAGAGAGAAAATGTTTTAAGAATGATAATGGCAACAAATGTGCAAAGGTGCTTGATGCAAAGAATGTATGTGTGGATTGTGGTAAGAGGTATACAAGCCCTCAATAAAATGATTAACAAAAAAAATAGAGAAAGAACTAGAGGAAAGATAAATAAATTTAAATGAAAAGATTTCTAGTCTCCTTAAAAGCAATTTAATTATACAATAGTATGATATGTGACTGTTTGTTACCAGGGATGGAGAACGTATTTTTGTTTAGGGAGCATTTAGTTTATGGCAATGGTGGTAAAATATTTGGAAAAGGATATCAATAATGTTTGTACAGGATGAAGAGTGTAATTAACTCACCGAATTAGATATGTAGAAGGTGTTGAATTGGAGAATATTTTGTTGTGTTTATTTCTGTTACGATTGTAAAATAAGTAATTACATGAATAACAATAAATATAGGCAGAAGAAAATGTTCTACAATTATAGTAATGATTGTACAGTGCTTTTTAATCTGATGAACTACCCAGCTGTATGATATATGGATGAAGTACCATATAAACAATAAAACTGTTAAAAAAAAAAGAAGTAGCCATGGATCAAATTGGGTAGTACCCTGATAATTGGAAAATAAATAAATGGGGCATCTGCTCAAGGGCAGTGTGCAACCAGACCTAAGAATCATAGTGTTCCTTGTAGTTGATCTCCCCAAGTATGTGGCGTCAGAGATGGGTCAAGAGTCCCATGGAGTGTTGCCTATTAGGTTGCCATGGCCTGGGTATAGGCTGATTTTGGGTGAGGGAGTGTAAGGATGAGGCATTAGCCATATGTGCTTAGGTCCCATAGTACCAGCCTCATGGAAGCCTGGCAACAGGATGGTGTGGATATGAACACATAGTGCTCCAGCATCAGGTGCCCCTGGTGGCCAGTTAGGCCTGTCTTGAAAGAGCAAAGGACACGTGACCCCTCTGTACCTGCAGATCTTATATCCACCCTAGAGTCATATAAGTGCAAGTGGCTTGAGTGTGGTGGTCAATCAGGTAAACGGAAGGCAGAATGCATGCAGTTGTGGCCAGGAGTGAGAAAAGTTGAATATCTTTGTACCAGAAGTTCCCTTGTAGAGTAGAGGACTTGACTGGTGGTGTTAAGCTTGCTGATGCATATATTTGAATACAGTGTCTTTGTGCATTTATTGGGAGTAGAAGCAGAACTTTCTACATTGTTCTAGAGTCCTCATGGCTAAAGACCAGAGGAAGAAAATGGAATGTCTATTGGAATAATTTCACAAAGGCTGTCCTTAGCAGAAAACAGAATCCTGAACATCTCTTATCATCTCTTAACATCTCTTATCTATTTCTGTTCACTTACACGAGAACTTCCATGAGAAGACTCACAATTGTCATTATGGCCTGTGGGTTCTGTGTGGCCATGGAAAAGAATTAATGAAACCAGTTGAGTAGAGTGTGAGTGGACTGGATGGCAGGTTTCAGAATTGGTAAAAAGATTGAAGGGTGGAGCTGTGACTGACAGGAGCCTCCAAGGAATTGGCCTGGGGCTGATTATTTCAATTCTCCTCCCTTGTGAATATAGGGGGTTAAACATCCATTAGCAGTTAGAACCCACCAGCTCCTCCAAGGGAGAGAGAAGGGTTTCTGTTCACATTAAGGTACTCATGGTAAGAATTCCACAATTCTACCCTGCCTTCCTAGATCAGCTCAATGAGATCAACTCAATGGCAGTGACTTTGGTTTTGGTTTTTGTACTTCTTGCAAAGTCAGAGGATGTCAGACATGTCCCCCAGGCCAATTTTTACATGTGTGTATGAAATAATGGGTGGGATTACACACCATGGGAAAACATACAAGGTATATATTATTTGCATATAAATACTTTACAAGTAGATTTGTGTTTAGAGGACACATTTAACAAATGTAAGAATTGTTTTCTTATAAATCTTTTTAAAGATTGCTTTGAATGTTCTTTAAAAGTACATGCAACATGATATGAAAATCTGTACAAATTGCTTCTTCTGTTTCATTTACCACACCTACATTCTTCACACGTATTCACATAGAAAGCAGCTAAAAGTGATGGCAGGGAATTCCTTTATAATCTTATGAAAATAGAAGTCAATAGTTGTAATGACTCACTTGTTTCCTTCTGATTTCAATCCTTATCTTGGGAGCACAGATTGTATTTTAGTTGTTAAGCAATTGTACATCTTTGGTGAATCACCTCAAGATAATTCTGGTGTAGTAAAAACCTGGCCAGGTTTTAGAATTTCCAGACAAAGCTAAGTTTTGTGACAGAGTCCTATCCCCTTAATGTAATACTGCACAATATTTTGAGAACTTCCAATGAGTCATTAGGGGGAAAAGAACCCCCAAAACAAAACGAGGACCAGAGTTAAGTACTTAATATATTAAAGATGCTGCTTTAATTTAAATGAGGGATTTTTTTCTTATAGTGACATTTCCTTAGGTAATGGTTTTCTTCCCTTCTAAAATACATTATAAATATATCTTGTAAATTCTAGTGGCCTCATGCTTAGAGTTTTTCTTATCTTGTGCCCAATTTACTATTCTGTGATGAAGTATAATTGAGTCATCTGAAAACCCTTAATGTTATTATGGGTGACTAAGATGAAAGTCTGTGTCAGAATATAAACCTAACTGATTTGATCATTAATATAATAAAAGCATGTGGAGAATGAATTGTGATGGAATTACTGGATGTGTTTTCAGACCTGGCTGACTTAAGTAAAAGGTATGTTTCTTAGCCTCCACAGCAGGAGGGTATGGGTAAGTAACTATGTTTTAGTCAATGAGGTGTAAATACAAGTTAGAACTCCATGGTCACGATCACCCTCCATCTTCCCAACCATATGTCCCTTATTGGATAAAGGGATGGTGAGAGTTGACAAGTAAGTTCTGTGTCATTAGATACAATCAACATCGAAGGTCTTAGTAGAAACAAAATATTTACAAGTCTCCAGGGCTCCTTCAGGTGTGACCAGTCCCTGGGGAAGGACTACCCACTGCCTAAGGTAGAAGGCCAGCAAACAAGAGATAGACGCTCAACCATATGGACTGACCCCATGGCTGCCTTCAGTGGCTCAACCAGCAGTGAGTGGGAGGATGACACAGGACCAAGCAGTGTTCTGTTCTGTTGAATATCGGGTCACTATACATCAAAACAGGCTTGGTGACACCTAACAACAGTAAAAATAATAAACTGGGTGGGGGGAGAATACTTAAATGGAAGATTTTAGTTCTAACTATAAAAATAGTTATATAGCTTCATCTTGTTTTCCAATTTTCCCGAGTCTCTCTCTGGTTTAATATAGTATGAGACCCATTTAATATTGTTCCTACACACTATTATAGAAATTTTTTTCTGAGAGAAGAAAAAATCACATATTTTCATATCCTTTTATTGAATATTATGTGGAAAATATTGTGTTTGACTCCAGACATCAATAGTCCTTAAGAATGTGCAAAACACCAGCTTTCCTTTTTTATTTTTGTCATGCCAGTCTTAGGTAAACTAAAGACATATATTTGATGATATCAAAGCATCCAGTAAAGCTTATAATTTCTAAGCCATTTCATAGGTCATACACAGGCCAAAGATGTCCTCTCTGCACAGTGTAAATATTTTTGTTGAGAGCATCAGGTAAGATTGGTTGTAATTATAGTTTTCTTTATCAAATTTAGAAGACTAGTACCATGTGATGGGTCACTTTTATATTGTTTTTCTTGCCGTGATTTTGTAACTCCCACTAAATGACTGGGTGACCCACTATCAAATAAGGTGCTCGTAGTCCACCAACGAGACTGGATATCTTGCCAATAATGCAAAGAAGGTGCCTAGTCCCCTTGTGGGGCTGAGTCCATGCCAATAATGACGATGGAACTCTAATGAGCAGTTGAAAGCCATCAGGTGCTCTCAGGTTGAAAGATACGGCTTTCTTCACCTGTGAAGTTACAGTCTCGGGAACCTACATGGACACACGGACTCTGTCCTATAGGGCTGCTATGATTTGGAATTGACTTGATAGCAGCAAGTTTGGTTTTCGAGAGGCTTAAAACGAAGAAGCCCTTGTGGTATATTTGGAAAGTGTTGGCCTGTAACCTCAAGATTGGTGGTTCCAAGCCAATCTCCTTGTTCCAAAGGAGAAAGTTGAAGCTATCTGCTCCCATAAAGATTTCCAGGCTGAGAAACCCTATCTCAAGTTGCTTTGAGTTTGAATTGACTAGATGGCAGTGGATGGGTGGATTGGGCTTAAAACGAGTCACCTAAGGGGTAGAAAGTCCTGTCAATCTACTTTTGAAAATCAGCTAATGCAAACCTTAAGGAGCATGGCAGAATATTATCTGATGGAGTGCTGGCAGATGAACTTTCTAGGTTGAAAGGCCTCCAAAGAGTGGACTCAACTATACCAAGGACCCAGAAGCTGTCACGGGACCACGTAATGTTGTATGTATTGTAAAATGACCAGATTTAAAAAAAATCATTTTATTGGGAGCTCATACATCGTTTTTCACAATACATAAATAAGCATACTGTGTCAAACACCCTCACATGTCCACTTCTATTATTGTTCTCCAATTATCCGCCTTTTCCCTTGAACCCCTAGTATCGGCTTTTCCATCCCTTCCCCTCTTCCCCTGCTCTCTCCTCCCCACCAACCCTCAATACTTTATACATTGTTATTGTTCTGTCATATCTTACACTGCCTGACCTCTCCCCCAACCCACTTCTTTAATGCCCATCTTTCAAATAGGAACTTATGTGTATATCCTTCTAGTTGGTTCAGTCTCTCTATCCCACCCTCTCTCTACCCTTCCAGCATCTCCAATCTAACCATTGGCCCGAAGGGGCTCATCCTTCTTGGTTTCCCCATATCTCCAGCTCCCCTCTATACTAGTGTGCCTTCTCTAGTCCATCTGGATTTGTAAGGTAGAGTTGGGACCATGATGGTTGGGGGGGTGGGGGAGGAAAGCTTCAGGAACTAGAGGAAACTTGTATGCATCATCACTGCCCGGCTGCACCTTGACTGGTCTGAAAGTGACCAGATTTTAAGTGGGACACCATTGACTGGGGCGGAGGGGTGGGGGGGAGCAGTGGCGGAAAAGGGCTCTTGATTAAAAATTTGGTGTATATGGAGCAACAAAAACTGTCAGAGAATGTAAAAATACTATTGCAATATATTTATTTTAATTTTAAAATGCCTCAGGATGTTGTTAAATTGTTAAAAAGCGGCACGTCTGGTCACTTTAATTGTGGATGGAGTCCCCATGAGTTGGTGCCAACCAAAGTATCAGTGTGACTGCCACACAGGGCTCTGGCATAAGAACCATGGTGAAGATGGCACGGGGCTGGGCAGTGTCTCATCCTGTTACACATAGGGTCACTATGAGTGGGAACTAACTCCCAGGGCACCCAACAGCAGCAGCAGCAGCAACAAACAGCAAGAACTTATCTGAGAAACGGAATTTCAGAGGTCTTCCCTCAGTTCTACAAACCTGATTAAAATGTGGCTACCATAGGAGGACAGTCTTGTTGGCTTTTCTATCTTCTCTTTTACTTCAATCATGTTCCACTTGTACTGAAAATTGACCCTAATAAAGCAGCACATGAATTTTTTAGCACTGTGAGAACTTTTCCCACCCTAATATCTTAGTTTTAAGGTTCTTTTAAAATACCCTTTTCCTAGTAAGATATAGTATAGCAGGAAAGAAAATGAACTCAAAATTGTTTTTGAGGTGCTGCTGAGCCAGTGCCATCTCATGGAGACCCACAAGGAACAGAGGCAGACCCTGCCCAGTGTTGTGTTCGAGCTTGAGGCTGCAGTCACTGTGTGGGTGCTAGAGATTCCATGCCCTGGGTTCCTTCTCTGCCCTTGAGCTTATTTCACAGGTTGAACTGAGACTGACAGGTGCATGGTACAGCGTATCTTTTCCTCCCTTGTACCTTGAGAGAGATTAAATGATACGATTTCTAGAGTATTTCTCCTTTAAACGACATGCCAAACTTATTTCTTAAAATATGAATTTATTTACTGGGTAAATTCAACTTATTTAAGTTTCCCTGGTTTGGTTTTTTCCAAATATAAACTTTAGAAATGGTAGCATGGGTTAGCAAATGCTGCAGAAATTTAAAATTTGACTTTTTCCCCTAAACAAATTAATGCATTAAATGTAACCCATATCAACATGAAAATAAATTTGAATTACAGGAATTTTTTTTCTTTAGCTGAATATTAGAAACTGTAGGAGCAAAGTCAGTTTAAGGAAGGGCTAGATTTCCCTTGTCATTTAAAGTGAACGTTAGCCACCCTCTTTGTTCTTGTGGTATTTTGATAGTTCACAAGCCATTGTTTTATCTTTTCAGAATTCACTCAACTTATTATTTCCTCTGTTAAGTCCTTCATCCCCAAGTCCCTGCCACCTATGAAGCTTCTTTCCCATCACACTGATCTTTACTAGCTGCAGAACATATAGCTAGAAACCATCTCAGAAACAACACAAAACAAAAACACAGCTTGTTGCTGTTTCATTGAATCCAGCTGAAAGTGGCCCCAATGACAGACTATAACTGTTCCATAAGATTTCTAAGGCTGCAAATCTTTAGGAAAAGCAGATCATCATACCTTCCTTCTTTGAGGTGATTGGTAGGTTCAAATCACTGACCTTTTGATTAGCAGTCAAGTTTTTGTGACCGAGTCACAAAGACTCCTATAAGATATCTCCAAGGAATGCCAAGTCCTGAGGAAGTGGGGTTGGGGCTATGGAATCTGTCTGGGCTACCTAGCTTTCTTGAAATGTATCTACTAATTTTAGATACAGAACATTTATCCTCTGACTTTGGTAGATGTGGATGTTGATGTTGAAGAATAAGTTTAGTTAAAACTTCCAGTTTCAAGTTATCACACAATTTCACCAAACTCGTATTATCAGTTTGAATGGATCCCTCCTTAAGCCTCAAATAAAAGCAGTTACCATAAAGCTGACCTCAATTAGAATGATGCATCAGAAACTTTATAATTCATTGATTGTCTCAGGACACTTATTGCCACTTTCTTTAGTTCTCAGCTGGATTATGCAACCAATAATACTTGTAATATGGTTAGCTTCCAAAGACCAGGTTGGCATTGTGTGAAAATAGAGAATGACCAAATCAAATCACTAAATGGCAGATGGCTACATCATTACTCAACTATCAAATTATATCGTTACCTAACTGCGAAACTGCTAATGATCATGGTACATCCAAGTTGACACATGATTTTAACCATCACAATTAGTGTTACTCTTGCCTTGCACCTTAATTTTCATGACTGCCAGATGTATAAGGCTAATGTGCAAATGCTAGCCTGCGTGTTAGCATTATATCTGACAGCATAGTTGGGTTGATTTCTTACTATCATCATAAAGATGAAATATTATATGACAAGATGGTTGATAGTGAGGAGTAGTGCATTGATTTCCAGATTTACAGTCTTATTAGATGTTGAGTTCATATAGGCATGGATAAAGGAAATGAAATTTGATTGATATTCAAAAGACAAATTTGCAGAGTGAATATTCAACAGCTGTGGTACTGCATGATTGGATCACAGTTCCCTGACTGTAGCTGACAGACATAAGCCTCAGAGATGGGATAGGTAACCCAAAGTAGTGGAGGGTCCTACAGGAAAAGCATTGAGTTATCTTCTGCTTGAAATTATAAGTTGAGCAATGATGAGTACTCAGGAATTGACAAAAATAATCTTTGTGATGCTGAGAAACAGACAAAAATGGAAAGTTAGGTAAGCAGAAATTCCAAAGTGTAAACACCACATTGTTCACAAACATACAGTTTTTGTTGATATAATTTCCAAATGTACCTGAAAAACATATACTTCAATTGGTAAATATAACACAAAATGTGCATTTATACAGAGTTAGAAGCATTGTTGATATAGAATTATGTGCCTGCTGTTAGAGAAGTTGGGAAGACACTGTGTTTTGGGAACTTTTCTTTAGAACCGAGGAGGAATCCACCCATAAAGAGGGAATTCAAAATGTTGAAAAAGATGCAGTGTTAGCCTGCCAATTTCACTGCTTCTTGTTAATTACAGGATCACCTTTGCTTAACAAATTCATCACATTTAATTTTAAGTCAGATAGACTTCTTGCCACATTACTGCTATATTCTGCTGGTGAATGTAAGTTACTTAATGATGTGCCCCCAAATTCTTTAAATGGTTCATTATCTAATACAAAGGTGCTAAATGGTCATTTTATTGCTGGGTGGATTTTCACCAATTTAATCTGAGAAATTTTGCAGACAACAGATAAGTTTCTTTTAGCTTTGTAAGTACATTAATTCATCAGTACTAAAGTTCTTTATCTCTATTGAATTATTCATACTACTGTCATCTCATTAGCAATTCTGCCTTCAATTTGTTAGATCAATTCATTTTTATGTCCCACAAAGACTTGTTTTAAAAAATATGACAAAAAGAGATGGTTCTGGGTTAATTTATTTTTAAAGCCTTTCATAGTACATGTGCATTATAAAAACATTCACAATTTCAAAAAGATGAAGGGATAATTTATACTTTATTGGTACATATTAAAAGAAATGAACTATGCCTTTCCTCCCTTTCTTTAAAACATTTTTAAAGGTGGTTTTGCTCACTTAAAAATTGCAAGACTAAAAAAAAAACTTACTAGACTTCCTATGGAATAACAAAATTTTGAGCTATATTCTACCTTTGGCACTTAGACATTTGTTGGATTTTTATTCTGTGATCCCAAATTAGTATCTGTGTCACTACTGCCACATGGGAAACTCCTAATACATGATGATTGGTTAGCCAGCATCTTGACCATTCTCAGGAACTCTGTAGATTGTGGGCTAGAATTTGGGTAGGATGGGAGGTCACGTGCAAATTCATCGACAGGTATCATTTATGTCCTTGTAGTGATCCGTGCAATAATATATTCCCTCAGAGACTGCTCATTCTCTAGCTCTTCTGATCACAGGTCTTCAATGGACTTTGATTACCAAAACACAAAGAAATGAACATTTTGGCTTTTTCAATTTCAGTTTCAATGTGACATCAATAATTTATTGTTACTTCCATTTATATGACTTTTAAACCAGCAATTAAGTAGGCAATGTTTTTGCTCGTTACTAAGTTATAACTAAGGTACAAACTGAAGTTAATCTATTTGTTGAAAACGTTGGTGTGGTCCATGGGGCAGTTTGACTATAGACTGCCTTCTTCTGACTAAAATGATTGATTTTTCTGCTGAAGTCAAACTGCTTTTAAAGTTACTCTTCACTTGATGATGTGCTTGACTCTAAAAATACAGGTACACTTTAAAACTCTTATGTTACAGATATAATAGTTCAAGTGTGAGGAAATTAGTATTTTAGATAAAATTATTACCCTAGTTGTGGTTTGGTCAAACCTCAATTCACTGTCATTGAATCCATTCTTTATCAGACAGAAAAGAACAACCCCTGTTAGTTTCTGAGATTGTAACTCTTACAGGAATAGAAAGCCTCGTTTGTCTCATGCAGAGCAGCTGGTGCTTTTGAACCTCTAGCCTTGTGGCTAGCAGTCCAATGTACCACCAGGGCTTTATGTTGGTCAAATCGCCCCTAGTTTGTGCCCTTTAATTTCAAGTCACTCACCTCCATTCACTTAGAACTAGTGTTGCCAGATAAAATACAACACACTCAGTTTAATTTTATTTTCAAAAAAAACCAACTAATACTTTTTTAGCATGTTCCATGTAAAGGAACTCTGGCAGTGCAACAGTGACACGCTTGGCTCTCATATGAAAGGATGGAGATTCAAATCACTCCTGCAGTTCAGCTGAAGAAAGACCTGGTGACCTACTTTCAGAAAAGATTACTGCTTAGAAGACCCTCTGCATCAGTTTTCACATGGGGTTGCTATGAGTGGAAACACCAACTTAGTGAGACCCTATAACCTATGGTTCCCGTGAAATATTGGGGACATTTTTTGTCAATATATGGATATGTGTTTGTACCTGTGTGTGCTGTTTATTTATTTATTTGTACCTGTTGTTATTTGTTTATTGTTGTTTATTCAAATTTAACTAGGCAGCTTGTATTTTTATTGGTCAAACTTTATTGGTCAAGTTTAGATCTCTGACAAAGATTAGGATAAATTTGCCATCATGTATTTCTGCTAAATCTCTAAAGTATGGGATTATGAAAGAAAGAAAATGCTAGACATCAATATTTATCTCTTCTTTTCTGATACGGGTTCTCTGGGAAAGGAGTGTTAAGTTTCCTGGCTCCTTGAATTTCAGAATTTCTATTTCCAGCACAGACCATCGACTTTAGAAACAACTGGTGGTACACAATAAACAAGGCAGGCTGTAGTTTATTTTTAGCAATGGACGAGATTAGGGAAATATAGTAAAAGAACATCGATATCATTCTCATTATTTCCCCACAACGTTTTCTATAAAACCATTTCTTAAAGTTGTCACAGGTCGAATCCATGATTACTGCCAGCTCCAAAGAGAAGGTATTTACTGTATTTTGTTCTATCAACTGGAATTGTGAATCTTCGGATGTTGTTCCAAAAGAAGGGATAGCTTCCCCCTTGCTTAAACATCCTGGGGTTTTCCAGATGTGAGTGGAGTTGGAACTTATTTTTTTTTTAACCTCGGCATTAAGAGCTAAGAGCCCCAGTGGTACAGTTACTAAGAGTTGTACTGCTAACCAAACATTTGGTGGTTTGGTGGGAGAGAGACGTGGCAGCCTGTCTCTGAAGATCATAGCCCTGGCCACCTCAGGAACATTCCTGCTCTCTTCTTGAGGGTCATTTTGAGTTAAGGCGACTCTGCAGTAGAGGGTTCTAGTGTCACATGGACTCTCTTATAATTAAAATATCATTTTTCATTCATCCTCTTTTTGTCATAAATTCTAAAGCTTGTGACAGCTTCATGAGAAAACTCTAGTCTCTTTTCTTTTGGCCTCTCATCTTCACTTTCACTGTTTATTTTCCACATGGTGTGACCCCAAATTTTTGCTGTTATGTGCTTCCCAGAGACTCCGAACAGAGCTACCTCTTTTTTAGGACCACAGTTCAAGCTGCTCGCTCCTTACTTCTCCATCAGATATCTATTCTTGTTTCATAGTATTATTCAATAATTTCATAATCAGTAAAGATTCCCTTCTTGTAAAAGATAATTTTGAGATATAGTTCACATACCATACAATTCTCCACTGCAAGCGTAAAATTAAATGGTTTTAAGTATATACAAAGGGGTGCAAAACCACCACCACCACCTAATTTTAGAACAATTTAGTCCCCTAGACAAAACACCTGAACATAATCCTGGTGGTGCTGTTGGGTAAAAATTTCGGACTGCTTTTAGCATGGTTGGTCATTCAAGCCCACCAGCTGCTTACTTGGAAAACTAGATGAAGCTGTCCCCGACCAGAAAAACTTACAAAGTCTTAGAAACTCTATGTAAAATCACTATGAGTCAAAATCAACTCAATGACAGTGAGTGGGGATTTTATTCAAAAAGCAACACCTTCCTTATTAACAGTCATTATTTGTTCTCATAGTCCCTGCAACCACTCATCTACTTTCAGTCTAAATGGATCTGCCTATTTTAGGCACTTTATGTAAGTTCAATCGAATGAAATTGTGTCTTTTAGAACTGGTGTAAGGCCTTTCTTGACCACCTTAAACGTACTCCTCTTCTGACTTCCATTTTGACCATTTCAACACTGAAGTTTGTCTTCCATCTTGAACTTTTTATCGCTTGGGCATCAGGTTCATGACCTCACAGACCACCTGTGTCAATGCAAGAGACTTCTTTTAGAAGATTTAAGTAAGACCCTGTGGATCAGATTCTCTGCAAACTCAAGCCTGACACTAAAAAGACTATACCTAAAATCAGATCAAAGTATGAGAGGTATACAAGATTCAGTCACGATAAAAGTGTAGGAAAGGTTTGCAGGATTCTACCAGGTAGGTAACAGCTTTACAGTCAGGCCAAGGCAGGGAGTCAATTGATTATAACCAGGGTGAAAGGTTCAAAATTCTATCTATCCAAGTTAAATGATGAAAAATCTTGTTTCTTGACCCCTATGGACTGATTGACATAGTTTGTATACAAAAGGCTCACTTGTGCTGCCATCAGAATCATGAAAACATGTATGTTTTCAAGTCTCACTTTCAGGTCATTGATTTCTGAACAGTAAGTAATTGTGTCAAATAAATTTCTTCGAAATTTGATTTAGTAACTTCACTCTACAAGAGATGATATATCTTCTTTATTAGTTAAGTAAGTGTCCTGATATTTTGAAAGATTTAGAATTAAATATGGACGTAATAAAATAAGTGAGCCCATAGTACTTGTGTTAGTTTTTTGTGCCAACATGTCTCCTGTAGGAACAGGTTAGCCTGGGCAGAGGTTAGCCTGTCAATCAGATAAACAAGCCCATAGTACTTGTGATAGTTATTTTTGTGCTAACATGGCTCCTGTAGAGACACATGGGCAGTATGTAGCCTGTCCATCAATGAGCAGCTTGATTGGAGGGCAACCAAGATAAATGGCTGGAAGCTGGCTTCTTCCCCTTCTCCCTGGTGATCATCCCAGAGTGCTACTGCCTGAGTTAGCTGCCCTGTTTCAACCATGTGCTTCACTACATGTGGACCAAACCAATCCATGGATCATGGTGGATCATGTTGCTATGCCAGGCATTGCTACATCTTGAGGCACCATCTCGACCTGCTTCTCTATGCTGTGCTCCTGGGCTCTGCTACACCCCAACACCTCATCTTCCTGCTGTTGCTGCCCTTCCTTGCCATGTCTGGTCTCAGGGGGGCATAGGAGAGGGAGAGGTGAGGTAAAAGAAAGAGGGTGCCAACAAACCCAGGGACAAGCGAACAACAAGTGATCTAAAATCGATGGCTAGGAAGATGTAAGATGCCTGGTGAGGCTTGATCAAGTGCAGTGTAGCCCAGAGAAAGTACTGAATGGTGGTTGAACATAATAGTGGGATTCTGATCACGTGATTGGTTCCCCCTTTTCCCCGCCACCTACCCCCTATGCTCATGGTATTGCTACTCTCATTCTTGTTCCTGAGGGCCTTATCTGTCCTGGATTCTGTGTGTTGTCTTCAGTGATCCTGTTGGGAAGTTGGGTATCATAGAATGCCAGGTTATTAGAAGAACGTATTCTTGCACTGAGGGAGTAATTGTGTAGAGGCCCAATGTCCGTCTGCTACCTTAATATTTAACATATAGTATATGTACATAGATCTGTGTTCCTATTGTTATATAAATATATTTATGCTTGTACATGCCTGTATTTATATCTCTATAACTATCCTTTGCCTCCTAGTTTTTTCCCTCTATTTCCTTTTATTTCTCCTATCCCACTCTCCCTGGGACTAGTGGACCTGTTTTTTTCTCCTTGGAATTGTTTATCCTGCCTATCTTATATAGCTAGGCATATACATGAAAAAGCAAAATCAGGCAAAAACAACAACAAAAGGAAAAGCCTATAAGTAGTTTCAGGTCTCTTTGCTGACCTTTATGAATGCTTGTCCCCAACTTCTGATCTTGGGATTCCTCAAGGACTTCATTGCTTTGCTCCCCTTGTTGCTGTGTGGTATTCCCTTCTTGTTTCACCCTGGTATGGTGGCGTCAGATAAGTCACAATTCCCTCACTAGGTCTCCCGTGTTGTGCTCTGTAGCACTATGAGTCAGTGAGAGGGTGTCATGTCTTGTTATAGGGCTGGCCCTATAGTCTTTTCTGTGCACTGACTGTTCCAAGCAGGAATATCATCCTCATGACTTGGTGGGCCAGGATGCATTCCACTCTCTCTTTCTCTCTCCTTCCTTCTTAGTTTGCTTCTGTATGTTGTGAGAAGGCATGCCCTTCTCCCCCAGATGTAGCCTCAGTGTTGTCCTCTGTAGTGCAGTTTTCTGGGAAGGGGACCCACATGTTTGGGAGTGCAGTTATCAGTGCTGATCTAAGTAATCCTTTTTCTTCCAGGCATGCTAGAAATTCTGACTTTTTAGAACACTTTTCTTAAAATCCAGCTTCCAATTACTGGGTCTTACTTTGAACTTTTAGTGTTCTTTGTTTTTTTCTGGTTCACACTTTTTACTTAGCTGTCCTGATTTTCTTGTCAGGAGAACTCTCCAAGTTGATTTCTTCTACAGTGTTGGACCAATACTTGTCTTCAACAATTCTTGATTGTGTAACCTAATGTATTTCATTAATTCAGCAAATATTTTATCAGCTTTATTGTGATATAATCAGGATAGTAAATTTTTGATTTGTGTAGCCTTTGCCATAACCCAGTTTTAGAATTTAGAATTTCAATTTTAGAAAAATTTCCTTCAATCCCAGTAAAAGCTAGCCCTTTCCCACCACTGGCTCCAGCCGTGGATCTGTTTTTGACTATATATCTTTGTCTTCTGTGGTTGCTTCATATCAGTGGAATCATACAATGTATATCTTTCTGTCTCTGGCATGCATTGGTCTCTTATTCCTTTTGATTTTTGAATTGTATTCAATCACATAGATATGTTGTTCATAGTATTGTTAAGTACTCTTGAGTGATTTTGACTCATAACAACCCAGGTTAGAGTCTAGAACTGCCTCATAGGGTTTTGTAGGATGTAATCTTTATATATTTGGACTTCCAGTCCTTTCTCCACAGTGATGCTGGATGGGTTGGAACCATGAACCTTTTTTTGTCTTTTGTCTCCTCTAGTTGATTTTTAAAAAAATTGTTTTATTGGCACTCCATTTGCATTTCACATCATTCAATAATTCAATCACCTTAAGAAGAACTGTACAATCATTTTCACAATCAATTTTAGAACATTTTCTTTCATCCTCTCACCCCCATGATTAAATCACCTTAAAAATGAGTTGTGTAATCACCTGCATCTCTAGTGCTCACTACCCCTCCCTTTGTTTACTCCCCTCACTCTCCCATCTCCTGCTCCACCTGCTTCCCTCCCCCCCCCCATCCCCTACAAACCCTTGCATCTGCTGTGCTATTACCTCTATGCATCCACTCCTTCTGTGCTTCACAAACTGATGCTTGGGACAGCTGTGAAGAACCATTGGACTGTGAAGACTTCTCTTCCTGTGGATAGAACCTTTCACCAGGAGACTACTAAGTGGAAGTTTCTAATTTGGAGGTCTTTTGAATAATGTTGCTATGAACATTTGGACATAAATCTTTGTGCAGATATATATTTCAATTTTTCTCGGGTTACTTTCAGGAGTGAAACTATGAGGGCATATGGTCTTTTTAAGTGATTGCCAAGTCAATGTAGTTATCCCATTCTAAAGTCCCTATGCCATTTTATTATTCCACATCAACATTTAAAGGCCTTTTATTCCCCCTAGCCTCTGCTGGTTTCTGTGACTTTTAGTGACAAACAAGACATAGTAATTTTTTTGAGGAACTTGTGAAATTATTAGTGGTAGTGAATTCTCATGGATGTATTTTCGTTGGAATATGACCGTTAATCCCAATGTTCAATCATAAAGTCACTGAATAATCTCATGCAGTAAATCTGATGATAATGACTTCTGCTCTATAGGCAGCAATCCAACAACACTAAGTAGCCGTGGCTTTCTTTTTTTGGTGGGGGCATCACTGCCCTCTGGTGGGAGTAGGAGACCCAGTCTTGCTCCTGGAGAACTACTTCTGGATTTGAACTGCCAACCCAGTGGGCCACAGTCCTGCACACAACCACTATGCCCCCAGGGCTCAGCCCAACCATGGCTTTCTTTGCCTCTTTCCTTTCTGTCAGTCTTAGTGGGTAGACTTTTCATTTCAAAGCTTGTCACAGCAGGCTTTCAGTTTGACTGATATTAATCTGAATGAACATGGTGCCCTCCAAGGACTCCGTTTACAGCCAGAAAATGTACATCTCCTCAATACTTTTTAAATTGGGGATGAAAGTCCCTCTCAGGACTGATGACTGATCTCCCATAAATGATTATCCCATATATCCCTTTGCCTGGTATTGAGTCATATGTCTAGTTCCTACCTAACCATTACCTAAAGAGAATGCGCGATCTTGTTTGTTTAGGCAGATTATCCTTCACACCCCAGGACATGCTAAGAAATGTGAATCATAAAATTTTGAGTATAATTACCGCTGTAGTTTATTTATTTGTTGACAATCTCCAGCTCTTCTTTGGCATGTCACTTTGACTTCTATGATCTTTAATTTCCTGCTCTGTAAAACAAAAGGATGCTGGGATCTTCTTCCAAAATGTCTCTGGAAGAATACGAACTGCCAACCTTTCAATTAGTCACCCAGCACTTGACCTAGTGCAACTCCAGTGACTCCAAAGTTGCTCTCGCTGACATTGAATCAATTCTTACTCATAACAACCCCTTGTGGATGTCTGTTTATGGGAGTAGAAGACTCAGTCTTTCTCCCTCGGAGGTGCTGGTGGCTTTGAACTGCTGACCCATGATTCTCAGCCCAAAGTTTAACCACTGTACCACCAGAGCTCCACTGGAGTTGTCCTGGTGTTAGAAAAATCTCTTTATATTCCTCCCAGCTCAAACAACTCCTTGATCCCTTTGCTTTCCTCTCTCCATGCTCGTCAGGTTTATGTACAAAGCCAAATTCACTCTCATTACATTCCAGGAACAGCAATCTAAGTGTAGAAGAAGAAAGGTAGGGAAGAAATTTCTTCTTCACTAACTTTAAGCCAAATCTACTCTTCCTCTTCCCCTCGGTCTTGCTTAGAGTAATCATAGCAGTATATTATCTTGAATCTTAATATACCTCTTTTGATTTAGCCTTAAAAGGATTCGAATTTAATACTAAAACCACCACATTTAAAGTGTGTTTTTGTGGTTGGGTCGTCTGCTATTTTAAAAGCACCAAGATGCTTAAATATTCCAGCTGCTAAATAGGACAGGTGTCTGATGATCCTCAGAACAGTTATCTAAAAATAGAACTCCAGGCTGGAATACATTCTCTGGCATAGCCTATCAGCAATCACCACTATAATTAATGTAAATGGATACCGGATGGCTTTGTCTTTGAATTCTAACACAGCACAGGGAGAATTTCCTTGCAGCTGAAAAGTGAAGTTACGTCTTTGAGATTAAATCTGGAAATGTGCAAACTCGGGCAACTTTTTAAGCCTACTGCAAATGGGGTAAGGTATAAAGTAGTATATGCCAAATGATTCAATACTCTTCTATGTGTGTGTATTGCCATGCAATGGGCATAAAAAATTTATGTTTCTGGTTTCCAGGAAAAGATGATGGGTTTTGAGACTAGAATTCAGATGGCGTGGACTGGGAAAGAGAAGGAATGTGGCATGCAAAGGCTCATGGAGAGCTGGTGGAGGCATGGGGCCAAAAGAAGGGATATTTATTTCCTATCTATTGCGGGAGACAGTCAGAGCTTTCCATTCCCATAAAGAGTTACAGTCTCTGAAATCCACAGATGCAGTTCTATTCTGTCTATTCTGTCCTATTCTGTCTCTGTGAGTTGGCATAGACTCAATAGTCATGAGTGTAGTTTTTTGACTGAACCAAATCATATCCCAAATACTTTCATATTCCAAGTACCACATGCACACACACACTGCCCCTATGCATACTACTATCCTTATTTTGTTAGTGAGGAAATTGGTATATTCAAAAAATATCTCATCCTACATTTATTAGTGGATAGAGCCAAGACTCAAACCCAAGTTTATTTTTGCACTTAAGATTGTAATCACTGTTCATACTGTCAACCACAGAATTAAAGATCATTGACTTAAAGAAAAATCATTATTGATGTGTACTAATTTATCATTTCAATGTCAGAAAAGTGGACAGATTCTTTTAAAGAATGTGATCAAATAAGTTATATTGAAAAGATATTTAAAATGCTAACATTTCGGGTAAAAGTGGTCAAAGTAGGCAAGTCCATGGAGAAGAAGAAACTTTCAGCAGAGATGGGTTATTTTGAGAGTTTGGCAGTTGATGAGAGAATGAAATTTTATGTAGAATAAGCAGAAGATAATATAGTACGACATGTATGATGCTGGCAGAGTCTTATTGAAAGTACCACAGACTGTTAATAGGACAAAAAATTCTGTTTTGAAAAAAGTCCAGCCAGAATGTTCCTTAGAGGCAAGGACGGTGAGACTTTGTCCTCCAAACTTTGAATGAGTTGTCAGGAGCGACCAGTCCCTGGAGAAGGACATCATGCTTGGTAAAGGAGAGAAGCAGTGACAAGGAGGACAGCCCCCAAGGAGACAGATTGACGGTGGCTGCAGCTAAAGGCTCAGAAACAGGAAGAATGATGAGGCTGGCACAGGACTTCCGGCGTTTGATTCTGTTGTGCATAGGGTTGCTGTAGGTTAGAACTGGCTCAATGGCACTCAATAACAGCACCATCCCCCACCACCACCAATATAGTGCTAGGGAAAAGAGAATGCAAACAGGAAGGGAGAGTTCATTAAAATAAGAGGGGTGAAAAGATACTAGAACCGAGTGCCGAAAATAGCAGGGGAGGTTCAAGATGGCAGGCAGCAAGTTCCAGGGCTTGACAGAGTTGGGAGAATGAGATTAAGAGTTAGTACAAAGATGTAATACTTTATCATTAGAGCCAAGAATAAAAGCCATGTAAATGAAGTATGTGGGCCCCAGAAGGAAAGAATGATGAGGACTAAAAGGAGAAGTGTGGGAAATATGTAGCACTGCTAAGCTTGACCCACCAGGTGAAGCAAAGGTAACATGTTTGGCACAGAATAAACTGAGCAGTGTGAAGTCCATTATGGGTTTATAGTACTTGGCATGTTGAGTTGTGGAAAGAGCATCAATGAATGCAGAAATAAGGATTTCAGTCAAGTATAGGATGTGCTGTTTACTGTCTGGCTATGTGACTCTGCGCAAGTCACACGAAGTCTTTGCGTTTCCATTTCTTCATCTATAAAATGATACTTTTTTAAATGATATTTTTTACATTAAATATGAAAGGTAAGCTAAAGAACTGAAACAGGTGACACTAAAATTTATGTGTAATATAGTAAACATTTGCAAATGATAATGAATGTTTGTTCTTAAATATTCAAATAGAACAGAAAGTTTTACCATGAAAAGCATTTCTCCTGTATCCTTCTAGAAATAATACAGGTAAAACCTTCTCATTCCTTTTTTGGTTGAATGAAAGTATTCTATACTTTGAATTTTAGCAGTATTAAAATATACTATTAGAATATGCTGGGGCTCATTTGAGAGAAAAATGAGGCATTCTGCTTCTCTAAAGAGTTACCATCTTGGCAACCCAAAGTGGCAGTTCTGCCTACAAGTTTGCTATGAGTCACAATCGACGGCAGTGAGTTTGGAGGTCAGCTTATAACAGCACATGTAAATATTCTTCATTACAAAAATGATGTAGAAGTATCAATCTACTTAAACAGCCCCTTCTCTGTGGACACTTGGATTATTTCCATTCCTTTGGTATTTCAGTCATGGCACAATATGCAATGGACTTTATACAATGTACTCACCATGTAAAAGACCACTCACCTTCCCACCGCCTCAGGAAACCATTACTCCTGTTACTGTTTCTGAAGGGTTACCTATTTTTGACTTTCATGTATTGAATCATCTTAATTACACAAATGAATATATGCAAACTTAACATAATCAATGAGGTAAAACAAATAAAAACAATAATAGTAAGGGGGAGAAAATATTAAAGAGTGAGAGGATAGGATAGCACTGTTTCATCAGTGCCATATTGCACCCTGAATTTATCATCCCTTCCGTGTGGCCCTTCTGAGAGGACTGTCCAATTAATTGCAGGTGGGTTTGAGATCTCCACTACATTCTCACCCCTTCACATTTATTTGGTTGCTCGGCTTTGAACTTCTGATACCTTTTCCCATGGACACCTCATGATCACACAGGCTGGTGTGCTTCTTCCATGTGGACTCTGTTGCTTCCTTGCTAGATGGCAGCTTGTTTGACTATAAGTCTTTAAGACCTCACTCCAGGGGAGTGGACAATACAATTATATATAGATAGATATATTGGATGGTGTACGAATTGGCAAAATTAAATAAAAATTAAATAAAAATAACGTTTCCTGAGTAGGTGGGAGGAGAGAGGAAATAAAGGGAAGCTGAAAACATAAGACTTCAAGGAGAAAGTAAATGTTGTGAAACTGACTCTGGTGGCAGTTGTACAGTACTGCTCGATGTGATTGAACTATGGAATGTTGTATATGTAAGAGCTCCCAATAAAATGACTAAAAACAAGGAAGAAGGAAAAAAACGGGCGGGCCGGAATCATGTGGTGGCTGATAGACTTTGGAGCAGAAAGAGACTTGTGTGCCGGTGGAGGAGAGGTGTTTGTTAGTGAGGACCAATGACCACATCTTTACTGTTTGCTGACCCTGACTTGTGATCACCTATTAACTTCCCTAGTAAACTCCTTTACTTGTTAAAAAAAATATAAACGATTCTAGCACATCATCCAATCCACTCAGAGTGTAGTCGTACAAGTAAAAATATTTTTGCAAATACTTTGGAGGGAAAGCTTCATTTTTCATTTTATTTTGAGAAAATAAAGTAAAAATGAATGATTCAAGGTTTGGAATCACACAATTTTAAGAAATAAGAAGAATGACATTTCATCAGAGTGTAAACTTTTTTATTATGTAAGACATACAGAATCTCTCCCTTTTGTTTAAAAAAGTAAAATTTAGGATACATAAAACTTGGAAGCATACAAATTATATTCATGTTCCTGAAGTATTTTGTATTTTTAAAAACAGATTTATCGAGACATTAACTTCATATTAGATGACTTGCCCCTATGAAGTATATAGTTAAGTGAATTGTAGTATCTTTAGAGAATTGTGTACCATCACCACAGTCTAATTTTAGAGCATTTCCATCACTCTGAAAAGAGACCACAAATCAATTTACTCTGCATTTCTACCCCTGCCCCAGGCAACCGCCAATTTACTCTCTGCCTTTCTTAATTTGTAGAGCAGAGTTTTCAAAAACATTTTACTTCAATCCACAATGAAGCATGCATATAACGGTCAACTCTTACATACACACACAGATATGATCTAAGTTTCAATTACTCTTGTCGTGTGCAACGTGCTTGCAGTCTTCCAGGCCATTCCATGCCATTCCAAACTGGCTGTCATGGTCCATGTGCGGGTTAGAGTGAAACATGAAGCAGAGACTTCAACAGGTGAAACACGAGGCTAAGGATCGCATGAGCGAGAAACCAGTTCTTACAGGAGCCTGTGCACGGAAACGCCTCTGGCGGATGCGACTGGGTGGCCTCGCGGGACAGAAAAACAGCTTCCAGGCTCGCACCAGCCAGAACCCTGAGCCTCACGATGGGCCAAGGAGACCCTAACAAGCCTCGGGGCAAGATGTCCTTGTACCTTCTTGGTGCAGACCTGCCGGAAAGAGCACAAGAAACACCCGCACTCCTCGGACAACTTCTTCAAGTTCTCCAAGCAGGGTTTTGAGAGATGCTAAACCAGGGCTGCAAAGGAAAAGCCGGAGTGTGAAGAAGATAAGGCAAAAAGGGACAAAGCAACTCTGACAGGGAGGTGAAAAACGACGTGCCTCCCAAAGGTGACAAGAAGGGAAGGTAACAAGATCCCAATGCCCCTAAAAGACCACCACCTGTTTTCCTCCTACTTTGCTCTGAACATCGCCAAAGATCAAAAGTGAACACTCCCTTTGGAATACTGCAAAAAAAAAAAAAAGGGGGGGGTGTGTGAAATGTGGTTTGAACGATTAGCCCAAGATCAAAAACTCTGTGAACAGAAGCAGTCAAGCCAGAGGAGGAATATGAGAAGGATATTGCAGCACACCGTGCCCAGGGCAATGTGAAGCAGGAAAGAAGGGTGGTGGCAGACCCACAGGTTCAAAGGAGAAGAATCAACCAGAAGATGAAGAGGGGGAAAATAAAAAATAAGTGGCTTTCCTGTAAGAATGTATGGAGGATGCATGTGTGCTTAGGAAATTGTTTAGTTAAGAATGTGAATTCAAGTGCAGCTCAATATTAGCTTAAGTATAAAAAAACTGTATAGAATTTTGTATAGCTGATAAGATTCTTGAAATCTGACAAGGTGAAAATACTTTTTTAAAATGCTGCTTGTAGCTTTTCGAGGGGCTGCTACATAGTTTGATCATAAATCTTCTGATGTTGACTATTTCTAAAATATTGCATTATTCTTTAATTTCTTGACTTACGTGTGGTAGCACAGCAAACGTCTAGGAGTTAACATCAATAGTAAATGGTGGGGTTTTTTTAGGATGTTTCATTTTGTTTTTAAAAAAATTTTTGTAAGAAAATTATGTATAGATATTATGTATCGATATTAAGCAGACAAACAACGAAACCACCCCAAAACTTGAAGTACATGGCGCCCTTATTGAAGAGCTGGAGGGACAAACTTGGAGAAGATGACCTGCTGGACTGAAAAAGGACAAAGAGAGCTAGAGAGTGATGCAATCAGGCTCAGAATTCATCTCTTTGGGCCCAAGGCACATTACTCATTAATTTCTATAGCAAAGAAGCACAGAAGGAATTTAGATGATGTCATCAAAGATGGTTTAATGATCAGGACAAAAAAAATTAATTCAGGGGCAAGAGAAGAGAAACTTGATTCTTCCCGGGCACTGGGGGAGGTACGAGGCATCGTGGAGCTGTATCGGTTTCTCTGGACCTCATGAGGAAGGACCCCTGTTGCAAGGTGTCCAAAAGCATGCTCTAGAGGCCACGGCTTGCGGCTAATTGCTCCGCATCATGTTCTGGTTATTAGCGTTGAAGGCAAGCAGCCTTTTCCACTAAGAGGTCTCCTGTGGTTTTGTTGCCCTGGAGCCCCCCTCCCCCCCCCTCCCCCCCAGTAAGGATGTTTATAATTTTCTGTGGTGACTCTGCACTCTAAGCTGAAGCTCCTTCATTTGCTTTTCTGCAGTGCCTACAACCGTCCATCCGCATTCAAACACAAGCCTACAAGTGCACTGTCATTTTTTGTTGAAATGTTAGCCTGCTGAATATTCAGTGTGATGGTTGTGAAACCTATGGCCTGCTTTTGTATTCTGGGTAACAGGTAGCAAATTGGAGAGTGTTGCTGTGTATGAGTGTTAGGAATTCTGATGTTAAGCAGATAATCAAATGCATACTTTATACTCTGTGTAGAGGGTTAGAAAGAAAATGTTTGTGGTCCCCTGAGATTACTGAAAGTGTACCTGGGCAGGAACTTTCAACTTTAAGCCTTTCTAATTTACACATTGAGATAGAGAAATGTTTTATATTTTCTGAAGAGGCCCAAGACCCCCTGCTCCTGAACATCATATGTGGCAGAATGTCCCTGAAGTCACTGAATAAACGATTTGCTTCTTTGCAGGAAAATGAATGATTAATAGTGTAGGCAACAGAGGCAGCAATAAGAGGAGCCAAAGCGGGTCAGGATTCCATTCTGGATTCCAATCCTAGAAACTAAGAAAAATGGAGTCAAAGAGAAGACAGAGAATGTGTTATGTTTATCTTCCTGCCTGAGGGAAGAGACAGGCATGTGGGAACTCAATGAGTCTGGTTTGAGCAGAGTATAAAGGGATCAGAATAATGTAAAAAAAAAAAAAAAAAGAAGTCTGCAAAGTTCTTGGAAAAAACAGAAAACTTCTAGAAGCACGAGATTGTCACAAAATGAGAGAGAAGGGGCACCTAAGACGAGGCCCCCAAATAATGTGACACCTAAAAGAGGAGATGAAAATCTCCAATATCAGATAAACACAATCACTGTAAGCCTCTTCACTGAGAAGTACCTTGTGACCATCTGGACCACAAAGCTAGATTCCTGTGGGTGGGGGTCCTTTTACCTGCAGATGCAAGCACACAGCAGAGCAGCAAAGAGGACGAATATTTTACAAGCACAGTCATGGCTCTCTGGCAAGATGGTTAAAATGAATGATGCATTTCTGATGCATATCCTCAGATTGTCCCAGAGGAAAGATATGGTGGTGATGGAGGATTTCAGAAAGCCAGTCATCTTCCTGGAAGTCTTAGGTGGATTAAAGTTAAACAAGTCAGTTTTATTGATAATTATTGCAACTTGGAATAACTACTCATTTATTTATACACCCCCCCAAAAATTAAAGAATTAATTCTGGAGTCAGAGGTACTATTTTTCATCCAATATGAATAATTTGATGTCTATAGTTTATTTGAATAGTATTTTTCCCCCAAAGGGGCCACATTACTAACATCAAACTCCCCAACCAAACTTTCTGCCATCGAGTTGATTGCACCTCACAGTGACCCTGTAGGACAGGGCAGACTGCCCCTGTAAGTTTCTGAGACTGTAGCTGTTGATGGGCATAGCAAGCCCAGGTTTTCTCCCATGGAGCAGCAGGTGGTTTCAAACTTGTGGACTTCAGTCTTGTGGATTGCAGTCCAATGCATAACCACCACTCCACCGTGGATCCTATGTTACTAAAAACTTGTGTCTGATAGTTTATGATTAAGACATCAAAATGGTCAAAAATATCGTTCCCCAAATTCAGTAAATTTGTCATTCAGATGCCTTCTGGAATCTGCTCTTCCCTTATCTCTACCTAATGAGAGAGAAATTATGTTTTCCACTTAACATTGCACAAAATTCAGAGAAGAGTGAGGGCACCTTAAGAAGATTGTGTACATGAATAGTTCTTCAAAACGATGTATTAAAGAGAAGATGAAGTGAAGAAAGCAGGTCGGCCGTGATAGGTTGAAGGACGGGAGTGGGGAATAATTTTGTACAGATACTTTGCCAAGTTGCAGAAAGTCTTGAATACTAAGCTAACATGTTTGGATTTTTATATTCAAGATAATCAGAAGCCTCAGAATATTTGGGTGGAGATATGTCATGAAAAGAGTGATTTTTTTAGGATTACAAATTGGGTTGTATAGCGAGGGCATCTTGGAAGGCTAAGAAGCTTGTAGAGCTGCCGAATGCAGAGAATATAAATAGGACATTTCAATAGTGGCAACATGCACTGAAAAAGTTCTGGACTTGCTCTTGTTAGGTGCCATACAAAGAATTCCTCCTTATTTCAACTCTATATTCAACAGAATTTAACATTTCCTGGTTCTGTGTTATCATCACAATCATTGCTATGTTTCAGCCCATGGTTGTTGCCCCTGTGTCAATTCATTTTGTTGAGGGTCTTCTTGTCACTGATGTTTACCTTTTTTTTTCTTTTTGGTGGGCATCACTGCCTCTGGTGGTCGTGGGAGCTACCCAGCTTTACTTCCAGAGAGCTGCTGCTGGAATTGAACCGCCAAGCCAATGGGCCACAGTCCCATCCTCAACCACTATGCCACCAGGGCTCAGGTCCAGTCACAGATGTTCTACTTTGCTGAGACCATTCCACAACAGAGATGAGATGCTCCTACGTAGCTGAAGACAAAATATGTGCATAAGCACATGTGGTGGAGAAAGTTGATGGTGCCCAGTCATCAAAATATATAGTATCTTAGGTCTTAAAAGCTTGAAGATAAACAAGAATTCATCTAGCTGAGAAACCGAAGAGCCCACATGGAAGAAACACACCAGTCTATGATCATGAGGGATCGTGTCTGTGGGATCAGGTATCAGGCATGTAAGACTCAGACAAAATTATACCAATGAAATGAGTGGTTGGGGCATGAAGTGAAGACTCAAAACCCATCTGTAGATAATTGGACATCCCCTCACAGAAGGGTTAAAAGGAAGAGATGAGCCAGTCAGGGCACAGTATAGCACTGATGAAACATACAAGTCTCTAATGCTTTCCCTCCCACCCCCGCCCCCTCCACTATCATGATTCCAATTCTACCTTACAAATCTGGCTAGAGCAGAAGATGTACACTACTACAGAAAAGAGCCTGCAATACAGGAAATCCTGCATAGATATATCCTTCAGGACCAACAATGAGAATAAAGATATCAGGAGGATACAGGGAAGGTGGAGGAAGAAAGAGTGAATTGATCACAACAATGAACTATAGCCTCCTCCCAGGGGGACGAACAACAGAAAAGTGAGTGAAGGGTGACAGAGGATGATGTAAGATATGAAAACAATAATCTATAACTTATCAAGGCTTTGTGAGGGAGGGAAGGCTAGGTAGGGAAAGGGACAAAATGATGAGCTGATATCAAGGGCTCAAATAGAAAGAAAATGTTTTGAAAATGATGGCAACATGTATGCACATGTGCTTGACACAGTGAATGAATGTATGGATTGTGATAAGAGATGTAAGAGCCCCCCTATGAAAGTATTTAATTAAAAAAAAAAGATGTGAAATGCTATCACAAGATTTTGAATATATAGCTAATATATTACTCATAACCAACTTGTATTTTCCTTCCTGGTGATCAGAGAAATGCTGAACTACTAGACCTATGGTCAGCAGTTTGAAAGCACCAGGTGCTCCACAAAAATATGATGAGGTTTTCTACTCCCTTTCTACTCCCACAGTCTTGGAAACTCACAGAGGTTGTTTTACCCTTTCCTATAGGGTCATTAGAAGTTATAATGGATTTGAGGCAATGAATTTTTTAGAGTTTTTTTTTTTAGTCCCTTCCAGGTAATGTCTTATGTGAGCCCCTTACCTTTGGAGAAAGTATCCCATCACAGCAAGCGAACTTGACCAGACCTGCAGAACGTGCTCAGAAAGGGCAGTCACAATCTTCAGACAGGCCCAGAACAGAAGTACTTCGGTCAAAGTATTAGAGGTGCTGGAAAGATGTCATCAAAGATCAAGGAGGTTAATAAGCCTTCTCCTGTCAAGAGTCATCACCCTGCTCTAATACATATGCATGATCACTTCTGGGAACTGTTGCCCATTCATAATCCCCTTTAGTTACTGCCTGTTACTTCCTAGTGTACATGTGTGAAGATGTAATACTTTGGGGGGGGGGGTTGGGGGTGAGGGGAAAGCTTGGCTTGGCATTTCTAGCACTAGCTTACTCCTTGCTTGATCAACTAAAGTAAAACTTTCCCCTTTCACTTTTGTACAGTCTCGGCCTTTGTTTTTGGTTGGTAACATTACCAAACATGAATTATCCAGGGATGAGTCCTCCTAATTACATACCCAAGTTATGTGAGACAAAGTCACACCACCCTGGCTTCTAGGGAGCATTCTGGTTGGCCTTTCTCCAGAGTAGATTTGTTTGTTCATGGTAGTTCATGGTATTTTCAATATTCTTCACCAGCACCATCATTTAAATGTATTAGTTTTTGTCTTGTTTTCTTTATTCATTGTCCATCTTTTGTGTGCATATGAAGTAGTTGAAAAATACTAACATGCATTTTAGTCTCCAAAGTGAAATCTTTGCCCTTTAACACTTTAAAGAAGCTTTGCACAGCAGATCTGTTCAAGGCAATGCATTCTTTGATTTCTTAACCCGTTTCCATCAGCATTGAACGTGGATCCAAGGAAAATCAAAACTGCCAAATTCAATCTTTTAGCTGTTTTTAATGATGCTGTCTACTGATTTAGTTGTGAATATTTGTTTTCATTACACTCATGTGTAGTTTATATTAGTCTTTGATCTTGACTAGTAAGCACTTCAAGTTTTCTTTGTTTTTAGCAGCAATTTTGTTGCCTTACCTCAGGTAGATGTGAAGGCAAATGAAGTAGTGGAATTACTGAAATCAGAAAAATCAGAAAAAATATTACACAGAATGAGTATGAATTGAGAAAGGTTCTGGACTAGACCAATGTTAGTGACAAAGAGAAAAGAGAAATTTCTCAAAGAAAAAATTGTCAGGGGTTGGACAAAGAGAAAGAAACCTGGTGGCACAGTGGGTTAAAAGCTGGAATGCTAACTGCAGAGGTGGCTGAGTTCAAGCCAACTAGCAACTCCAGGGAAGAAAGTTAGACTTTGTGCTCCTATAAAGACATACCGCTTTGGAAACCCCTAGGGGTGGTTCTTTCCTGTCTCCGAGAGACGCTCACTATGGGTCAGAGTTGATCTGATGGCAGTGAGCCCGCATGAGTGACAGGGTCACAATGAAATAGGGTCAGCTTGCTGGCCTTGGGTTTGATTAAGTTAGCAAGAAAGAGAAAAGTCAACTTGTGCTGAGATTTTGATCCCAGATGACTGGGATAATGAAAGAGAAGATGAAATATTGACTAAATAGTGATGACTAAGGGGCCAGGTTACACATTGAGTGGCTAACTACAGTTTGAAATGATGCTCTACTCTAAAGGGAAAAGATGGGCTCACATTTGGAGCCCACAGGGGCAGTTTTACTCTGTGCTGTAGGGTCTCATTGAGTTGAGATCAAGTTGATGGCTGTGAGCTTGTGTTTTAAGTGATGACAGGATATGCAAGGATAAAAGTCCAGGAAGTGATATGAGATAGAGGAATTGAGAAAAACTCAGAAGTTGGAGATAAAGATACAATTCTGAATTCATTCTCACAGAATGAATAGCTGAAATGGAAAGAATATGAGCTTCTAGAATTATTATTATTGTTTTACTTTTAGGCTAGGTTTATTTTTCCATGCCCCTCATCCCTATGATGTTAATAGTTCAAGTGCAGACAGCAAAATGTAGCCATTTAAGTTGAAAGATAGTTGGGTACTAGATGGTTTATAAGTCCTTCGGAGAAGGAAGCTAAAGATACAGTCTCTTGGCTGAGCATTTAGCTTTACACACTTCATTACAGATCTGGGTGAAGATGCAATCTGTGCCAGGACCAAGGAGCCCCTGTGTTCAAATAATTTATTTTAGAAAAACGAATTCAAGATGAATTCCAAGAAGTTAGAGATTTAAGATGTACCAAAGTATCCAAATCTTCAAACCGATTATCCATTATCTCTAATATCTTCACTGTCTTTCCCCTTAGTATATTCCATAATGTCCAAGGTTTCTATAATTTGGCACAATGGCCACCTCCAAGTCACAGCATGAAGCTGAATTGCCCAACTAGTTGTAAATCCCAAATCCCAAATCTGAAGATCAGATTTCTGTCTTGAGAATTCGTCTCATCCATAAGTGTGTGAAAGTTGAGGAATCAGGTCACATTTAGGCTGAACCTCAAGGTCCAAGAATCAGAGGTCATTTTTTTTTGTTTACACATAATGGGGTTTATGTCAGATGTGTTATGTCACTGTGGGTTATCCTCTTCAATTTATGTTACATGTTTTCCTGTTTTTTTTTTCCAGTATATGAAGCCCAATATGGATGAACCTATAGGGACAGCAAGTGGAATAAGAACTTTTGGAGGGTACAGTGGTAGTAGGGGTGGGGGTGAGGGTGGTGATGGTGGTCAAAGGAAGTTAATGTCAAGGAACTGAAGGAAAAAAATGTTTGGAAACTGATTGTGGAAGTAATTGTACAATGCTGCTTGATGTGATTGCAATATGGAATGATGTGATATATGTGTCAACTTCCAATAAAATGGTTTTGAAAAAAAATTAAAGAACCAGAAATCAGGTCTGAGACAGACACATACAAGGTCCAAAGGATGCTCTCCACTCCAAGCTGTTCTCTCTTTCTGGTAGTAAGATCTACTTCTCTGAGATGGTTGATTTTACACCTAGCTCATTGTTTATCACACTTATGCCTGTTTGCAATCATTTGTACCTGAATCATATAAGCTAATCAGTAGCTTCCTCCACCTTCTTACTCAGACCCATCAGAAGGAAAAACCATTTAGTAAGAGTAACAGAGACTAACTATGGCAGGGAAAACCATAGATTGTTCACTGCATTGCACCCTGGATCAGGAGACTCAGCTACTACTTTTATCACAGAACAGCACTATCTCTAATACAGACCTTGGCAGGACAATGTGTAATCTTAACCCTGTTTTTTTCCCTCTCCATGGGACTTATTTTGAATCAAAATCTTAAATCTAAGGAGACTTAGAAATATGGCCTTTAGCTCTCCACCTTTTAGCTCTTCAGCAAGCATGGACTGACATAGCATAAATGTTCAGAAAGCTCATTCCTAATATCCAATATGGTAGATAAGTAAAGTCAAGTATGAACTTTGGGTTAACATACTTCCTCCAGTGAGACTGCAAACAGGAAGTTTGTAGATTCCAGTCTATCCAGAGAAATGTGTTTCTCTTTTTCCTGGATTAGCCTAGTCAGTGTTTTATAGAAACCTATACGACAGAACAGAAACCTATATGACAGAACACCCTTTGGGGTGTTGATACTGCAAATCTTAGTAGGGGTAGACAATATCACCACTCCTCCCGCCAACTCTTTAGCCCATGGAGTCACTGGTGAATTGGAACAGTTGATCTTTTGGTCAGCAGCTCAATATGTAACCCACTTTGACACTAGAGTTTCTTCCACGCAATTATTCCAAATCAAACTTATTGTCAGTCAATTTTAACTCACGAAGAACCTGTCTATCATGGTAGAATACCCCCTGTGGGTCTGGGTTTCTGAGACAAAAGCTTTTTTTTTTTTTTGGTCCTATCCCTCTGCATTTATTTAAGGAAACCTTGAATTGCATAAGGCAATTTTAGGACCTTTATTAGATATTCAGCCATAGTTTTCATCCACATTGACTGTTTTTGAAACTGGTGACAGGCAGGGAGGTAGCAAATGTAGAGAGCACTGTATAGCAAATGTATAGAGCATTGCATTTTCCTGGACAAGAGTACATGGATACGGTATGGGACATTCCTAATTCTTTTGGCCCAGACAGCTTTTTTGAGCCTCCTGTCTATTTCTGCATCTGTGATTTTTCATCTCCTTCACAACAAACTCCCAGATCTTCTTGAGTGCCCAAGGGGCACTCTTCTTGAAGCCAAACCATTGGAGACACTTGTGAATGTTGATGGTGTACGATGGTCATGACTTCTTCCATTGCCCAATGGGACTTCTTTTCACTGTCCTTTGTGGAAGCCATAGTGCCGAGACCAGGTTGGAAAGTAAGAGCACAAGGAATTGCAGAGACTATCTCTTCACGGGAGTCAAAAGCCTTATTTCCTGAGTTGGATTTTACAACAGCCAGATTTATGGTTGACAGTTAAGCAAAAACAAAACTAAACAAAAACAAAAAGACTACCAACCCCACCCCCCAAAAAAAACCCAAACGTGTTGCCATAGATAACTCTAACTCATAGTGGCCCCTTACGTTTCAGAGTAGAACTGTGCTCCACAGCATTTTTAATGGCTGATGGTTAAGAAGTTGATCATCAGGCTTTTCTTCCCAGATGTCTCTGGGTGGATTTGAATCTCCAAACTTTCAGTTTAGCAGCTGAACATGCTAACCGTTTGCACCGACTAGAGACCTGTAGAAAAACTAGTTGAGAAAGGAAAGTAAAAAAAGCAAGATTCTGAACTTATACTCATGCACAATGGGAAAAAGTGCCACGATTGATTAATAATATCTGCTTAGGGGCTGAACCCGGTGGCATAGTGGTTGAGTGCGGGATTGCGGCCCATTGGCTTGGCGGTTCAAATCCAGCAGCAGCTCTCCGGGAGCAAGACTGGGTAGCTCCCACGACCACCAGAGGGCAGTGATGCCCCCCCAAATAATAATATCTGCTTATGAGAGAAACACAGTACCGTCTATTTTCCTTCTTCAACTAGTTTATTATTTGATGAGTGGTATAACCTTTCTGCTTTCACATGCATCTCTGCCTACAGCTTAAAAGAAATAGCCACTCCACAATTTTGTTGCCTGGAAATATATCTAGTAATGCAATTCATAACAGTTCCTAAGCATCCTGAGAGTATTCAGTCTTATTACTTACTTTTCACTCTTGGCTTCTCCAATAGCCTCCCCTTCCCCACCCATGCCCTCTTGGATCTCATCTAATCTTTGTCTTATCCCAAACTACTACTTTGAGAGGTAAAGACTCCTCAGTGCTACATTTGACAATGTGGGTAGAAATAGCATAAGAACCAGGCATTGTGAGATGAGGAGAATTTCTGCATCTGAGCAACATCCAGCTTCCTAGAAGGAAAGCATGCCCAAAGGAAAGCATGCCTGGATTCTTGGAATGGACCCATCTGCTATGACCTAGTGAGATTTCTTGCTTTCCAGCCCATGAAGAATTCATTCCTTAATTCTTCTGAATATTATTTCCACCCTTTTTACATTCATACTTCAAGGTCCAGTCTAGCTGTCACATATTGCACGGACCAACCTGTGCAAAAGACCACCTTCAAGTGTTGAAAAAAATCAAGGCCTTTACATTCTAAAGTTGGAATAACTGTTCAAGCCACAATATTTTCTTTTTTCAAAAAATCATTTCATTGGGGACTCTGACAGTTCTTTTCACAATCCATCCATCCATCCATTGTGTTAAGCACATCTGTATATGTTTCCATCATCATTTCCAAATTTCTTTCTACTTGAGCCCTTGGTATTAGCTTATTTCCCTCCATTTCCCCCTTTCTTCACTCATGAATGCTTGATAATTATAGTTTTTTCATGTATTAAAAATACACCAACTGCTTTCTTTCATCACCCACTCTTCTATTGTCTATCCCCCCTGGGAGGGGGTTGTATGTACATCATTGTGATCAATTCTCCCTTCCTCTCCCTATCTTCCCCTTACCTCCTGGTATTAATACTCTCATTATTGGTCCGGATGGGTCCTGGATTCCCTGTGTTTCAAGCTGTTATCTGTATCAGTGGACATCCTCTGGGCTTGTTGGATTTGTAAGGTGGAATTGGAGTCATGATGGGTGGGGGGCGGAGCATTCAAGAATTAGAGGAAAGTTATATGTTTCATTTTTGTTATACTTCCCCCTGATTTCAAGTCATGGTATTTTCAATTGCCTTGTTATTTTTATGTGAAAACTGGGCAATGATTAAAGAAGACCAAGAAAAAAGGAAGTCTTTGAATTAAAGTGTTGACAAAGAATATTAGGTATACTACGATGGCCAGAATAATGAGCAAACCTATCTCTGAGGAAGTAAAGCATAATGCCCCTTAGGAGTGCGGATGGCCAGACTTTGTCTCTTGGCATTGGAAGTATTATCAGGAAAGACTTCCATTATTAGGTGCCACTGAATTCATTCTGACCCATAGTAACCCTAGGCACAGCAGAACTAAACACTGTCCAGTCCTGCACTGTCACAAACCTGTTCTTGGGCTGAACCCCGGTGGCATAGTGGTTGTGTGTGAGACTGTGGCCCACTGGGATGGAGGTTCAATTCTAGCAGCAGTTCCACAGGAGCAAAGGCTGGGCCTTCTACTCCCACCACCAGAGGACAGTAATGCAAAAAAAAAAAAAACAACTTTGTTCTTGAGGCCGTGGTTGCAGCAACTACGTCAATCTATCTCATTGAAGACCTTCTTGTTTTTGATTGCTCCTCCATTTTACCAAGCATGATGTCCTTTCCTGGTAAGATGTCCTAAGTATGTAAGATGGAGTCTTTCTATCTTTGCCTCTGAAAAGCACCCTGGTCTTACTTCTTCCGAGACAGGTTTCTTGTTTTGTTTTTGTTTATGTCAGTTCATGGTACTTTCAGTGTTCTTTGCCAGCACCACAATTCAGCTACATAAATTCTTCTTGATTCTTCTTTATTCAATGTCCAACACATTGCAAATGTTTGCAACACATTGCAAATTCACATGCAAATGAGTCAATGAAAATACCAGGGAAGGTGCAGTAGAAAAGGGGAACTAGTTAAAAGGATCTACATATAACCTCCTCCCTGGGATATGGACAACAGGGAAGTGTGCGAAGGGAGACATTGGGCAGTGTACAATATGACAAAATAATAACAATGTACAAATTATCAAGGGCCCATATGGGAGGGAGTGGATAAAGGAGGAGCTAATACCAAGGGCTTAAATAGAAAGAAAAGGTTTTGAAAAGGATGATGGCAACAAATGTACACATATGCGTTGCATACAATGGATGTATGTGCAGATTGTGATAAGAGTGATATGAGCCCCCAACAAAACAATTTCAACAAAGAAAAATATCATGAGTCCAGCCTACTGTAGACTATAGTCTTGAGAGTAACATCCTTGCTCTACTCTAAAGAGATCTTGTGCAGCAGATTTACCAAATGCAACTCATCCTTTGATCTCTTGACGGCTACTTTGATGAGCACTGATTGTGAATCCAAACAAAATAAACATCTTTGACAACTTCAACCTGTCTACATTTATCATAATATTGCTTGTTGATCTAGTTGTGAGGATATTGGTCTCCTGTACATTGGGTCAGTATGGATTAACACTGAAGCTTGCAATCCTTGATCTTCATTAGCGAGTGTTTCAAGTCCTCCTCATTTTCAGCAAATGGAGTATGTTGGTCTGGGTAAACTAGGGAAACAAATCAACAGAAATTCGTATGTATAAGGTCCACAGGAATTCATATGTATAGAAGAGAGTTATATATAAAGGGTAAGTGTACATTAAGAAAGCATCCTAATTCAGTGCTCTCCAAGCCCTTAAATTCAACATTAGTCCATATGTCTGACACCAATCTACAAAGCCTTCAATCTCACAAAACATTGAGATGGATTCCAAATGCAGGAGGAAAGCCAAATCAGTGAGTGTGTAAGCATCTTAGCGCTGGCAGGGATTTCCACATGGCTGCTACAGCTTCCAGGGCTGCTTCAGGGCAGGTCCACGAGACTTCTCCTGAGGCATGTCTTGCAGAAAGTGAGCCTTGCAAACTGAAGCAGGGAATTGGCTAAGGCAGTTACACCCCGGTTCAACCATCAGAAAGCAAGAGAACTAAATGGTGGCGTAGTGGTTGAGTGCGGAACTGCGGTCCACTGGCTTCATAGTTCAAATCCAGCAGCAGCTCTCTGGGAGCAAGGCTGGGCCTCCACTCCCACTAGAGGGCAGTGATGGCCCCCCCAAAAAGAAAGGTGAGGCTCACCCAGTCATTTATCTCTCCACCCTTCAATTAACCCCATATATGTTAATTGTCCAGGTTGGCACAATAAACCTTAACTATATCACAGAGTTCTGTCATTTGCATATTTGAGATGGTCAATAAGCTGTCTGTCTTCCATTCCTGAAGTGATATGCTTCTTCGTAAAATCCAGATTCTTTAATGATTTGTCCAACATACAGCTTGGACAAGAACAGGGAGGGGGATAAACCTTAAAGCCTAATTTTCCTGATTTTAAAGCAGGCAATATTCCCTTGTTTGTTCCTACAACTGCTTCTTGATCCATGTACAAGTCCCCCCATGAACATAGTCAAATGTTTTGGAGTTATCTTCTCAAGGTTATTCATTGTTTATTATTGCCCACAGAGATGAATGCCTTTACATAGTTAATAAACCACAAGTGAACATATTTCTGGTATTCTTCACTTTTCAGCCAAGAGCCATCTGGCATCAGCAATGCTATCCCTAGACAATGGCTTCTTTTGCATCTGGCCTGAACCTCTGGCAGTTTGCTCTTATTGTACTCTTGCAATCATTGTTGGATGATCTTCCTGTAGAAGCAAGATTTTAATTGTGTGCAATACAAATAGTTTTAGCATTCTTTTCAGTCACCTTTTTAGGAATGGGCCCAAATATAGATCTCTTCCAGTCAATTGGAAAAAAGTTTCCCAAGTTTCCTGACATGAACTAATGGGTGTTTCCAGTGCTTCATCCACTTGTTGAAATGTTTCAATGAGTATCCCATCAATTTCTAGAGCCTTGATTTTGACTAATTCTTTCAGGATCGCTTGGACATCTTTCAGCACCATTGATTCTTGATTGTGTGACATCTCTTTAGATGATGGCATCCTGACTAGTTCTTTTTGGTATGATGATTCAGGGTACTCTATCATCTTCTTTTGATGGTGCTTGTATCACTTATATTTTGCCTGTACAATATTTCAAGATTGCAATGCAGGGATTAAATTTTTTCTTTAATTCTTTCATTTATATGCTGAGTTTATTATTTGTTTTGAATTTCTTACTGTGAGTTTTTCCACATGTCATTATCATATTTGCCTTTGTCTTCTTGATTCACCATTTGAAAATTTCTATTCAGCTCATTGACTTCCTCATTTCTTCCATTTGCTTTAGTTGCACTATGAACAAGTTAAGAGCCAGTTTCCAAATCTCTTCTGACATGCACTTTGATCTTTTTTTCCTTTCCTGCCTTTTTAACAACCTTTTGCTTTCTTCATGAATTAAGTTCTTGGTATCCCCCCACAGTCATTAGTATTCAATGCCTCAAATTTGTTCTTGGGATGGTCTCAAAATTCAGGTGGAATAGACACATGGTCATATTTTGACACTCATGAACTTGTTTAATTCTCTTCAGTTTTAATCTGAACCTACATATGAGCAATTGATGGTCTGTTCCACATTGTGCTGCTGGCCTGTATTTAGATGCTGACATTGAACTTCTTCATAGTTTCTTCCCACCAATATAGTCAATTTGATTGCTGTGTATTTCACATGGAGAAGTTCATGTGTAGTCATCTTTTTTTTTGTTGAGGCAAGGTGTGGCAGTCATGTGCTTATGTAAATTTTATGATTGAAATGTAGGAGTGGAGTCTAGCCTGTTAATCTGGAGATAGCCATTGAGTAGCCAATGAGGTCTCTCTGTGGGTATGGCTTTCTCCTGAGATTTCTGGAGAAACTTGTTGGGAGTTAGTCTCAGAGATGATTAATCATGGAGAAGACAAGATCACATCGTCTGAGAAGCTGGAGGAGGTGGCGGAGAGACCACACAGCTTTGCCCTGATGGAGCCAGACCTCTGAAGCTGGGGCGGCCACATGGAGACCTCTGCCAACGATGAGTTGCTTCTGCTGTTGATGGACCCTGAACCCTGGAAGTGAGGAGCCATGTGGAGACCCTTGCCAGCATTGGGATTCTGCACCCCCTGACCTGTGACTTTGTGAGTCTGTATATCAGTATAGACTGATATCGGGCAAATGGGTTATATCGGACTTATGACTTTGAATGGGACTGGGCTGGGATGTTTTCTCAATGTCCTGTTCTTCTTGTATATATAAACCTTTTCCTATATCTATATGTGTGTCTATGAAATTTGTTCCTCTAGTCTACCCGGACTAACACAGAAGGTATTTGCTATGAACAAGTCATTCGTCTTGAAAAATCCTATCATGTAATCTTCACTGTGTTTCTGTCACCCAAACCATATTTTGCAACTACAGTTCCTTTCTCTTTGTTTATAAGAAGATGATTTCATCCACTAAGAGCTATCAATGTATCTTAATTGCATATTTGATCAATATCCAACTGAAGATGTTGGTAGAATTCCTCAAATTTGTAGTTGTTACAAAAAAAAATGAATAATAGTTGTATTGACCGAAATTCCTTGAAGGAGGATATATATAATCCTATTGCAGGCAGCAGGGTACTTCATGATTGATTTTGCAATGTCTTTTTTGACAGCAAATACCATGCCATTTATCTTGATTGTGTTATTCTGGTATAGTAAATCATATGCTTTTATTTTTTAAAAATGAATCATTTTATTGGGGACTTATACAACTATTCTCAGAGTCCATAATATATCCATTGTATGTTGAGCACATTTGTACATCTATTGCCCTTCTCATTCTCAAAAAAGTTGTTTTCTATTTAAGCCCTTGACATCAGCTCTTCATTTTTCCCCTCCCTCCCTGCTCTCCCCTCTCATGAACCCTTGATAATTTATAAATTATTATTACTTTGTCCTATCTTACACTGTCTGATGTCACCCTTCACTCACTTCTTAATTGTCTGTCCTCCAGGAAAAAGGTTATATGTAGATCCTTATAATTGGTTCTCCTTTCTACCCAGTCTTCCCTCCAATGTCCCAGTATCACCACTTTCACCACTGGACCTGAAGGGATCATCTTTCCTGGATTCTCCATGTCTCCCATTCCTATCTTTACCTGTGTCCATCCTCTGGTCTAGCCGGATTTATAAGGTATAATCAGGATCATGATAGTGGGGAGGGGGAAGCATTAAAGAACTGGAGGAAAGTTGCATGCTTCATCATTGTTACACTGCACCCTAACTGGTTTGTCTTCTCCCTGCGACCCCTCTGTAAGGGGAAGTCTGTTACCTCCAGAGGGGTTTTTATGATTCAAAATGACTAATACAAGTCTATTTCGCTTTAGGAAAGACTTGTCTCTGCAAAATGATATCGTGCTTGAGAAAGTAATTGTTGTTAGGCGCCACTGGGGTAGTTCCAAGTCACGGTGAGTCTATGTACACCAGAAGGAAACACCGCTCGGTCCTGAGCTACCCTCCTTACCTGAGCCACTTTAGTCACTTTGTCACTCCATCTCCTTGACGGCCTTCCTCTTTTTTTTGGCTGTCCCCTGACTTTACCAAGCCTAGTGTCTTTCTCCAGGGACTTTTCTCTTATGATAACGTGCCCAAATTTTGTGAGATGTAGTCTTGCCTTCCTGGCTTCTAGAGAGCATTCTGGATATACTTCTTCCAAGAGATATTTGTTTGTTCTTTTGACAGGCCATGGTCTTTGCAGTATTCTTGGTCAGCACCCAGCAGTCAGCAAAACCCAGGACTACTCTCAATAGGATGTACTGACAGAGTGCCTGCTGCAACGACAGAGGCAGGTATGACAACAGTTATGAAGACGGTGCAGAACAGGGCCGTGATTGGTTCTGTTGTACATAAGGTCACTGTGAGTTGGAAGTGACTCCTTTGTGTCTAACAACAACAAAAGAGTGTATATGTCACCTTTACTTGGATATTTGCATTGGTGACTTTCCCACCCCACGGCAGACAGCACGAGCCTCTGATTTCTCAGCATTCTCATGTTACTGGTGACATCCTCTGTTGTAACATATATCACATTACAATTTCACTATTTATGTACTCATTTGTATTTTTGGATTAAGCTGTTTAAAGACAGAGACTGCTATTTTAAAACCACCATTTACTGAGTATTTTATATATATTACCTCATTCATACCTCATCACAAAACTAAGAGAAATCAGAGGCTCAAAGGGTTAAATATCTAGCCCCTCCTTTGAGGTAAATACTTGTCAGAAACAGGGCTTTAAACTGTGTCATGTTCTCTTTGCCCAGCCCCACTCCCATATCTAGCACAGGACTCAACACTGAGAGTGGGGGGAAGGGCTCAATAAATGCTGAATAGATGAGTAAACAACTAACTAAATTAACTGGATGTACAACGTATAAAATTGTCAGTTGGCCACTGGGTGAACACAAATCCTCCCAGTTATCCTCCTACCTTGGGCATGCTGCAAATTTTAATTCAAACCAGACCTTAATATTGAAGAGCAGGATATAACACAAAGCCAAATTACCAGGAATAATGTAAATGACCACCTTACTTAAAGTCATTGGCTGAGCCTGGTCTTCCTAATAATGTGAATCATATCATAATGATTATTTAAATATTTAATTTAAAATGTTAACTCTACAGTGTCAGAAACATACAAACATGAAGCCAACTAAACACCACCTTCTTCCCATTGTGTGGCTTGAGCTGTGTTCAGACGGGAGACTTTCTCTTGATAAAACTTCAGGACAAGAGCCACTACCTAAGAAATTTTGACAGAGCTATCAATTCCCACAATTGTATCATTTTTATTGATTACCACGTTTTGCCATTACAATTTTTCATGTTCCCAAAGGAGTCCTTTGCCATGATTCTGTTTAACGAACAAAATGCTTACCAACTTGATTGAATTGAGAGCTAATGACTTTTGTTGGCTGGCACAATTAATAAGAGGCAGCCAGGTGCCTGGGTTATATTTGGCCATCCTGTTCTGGTGTGAAGTAGGTTTTTCCATCACGAAGTCCTCCACCACATTTGCCATCCTTAGGCGTGGATGTTGGGAGTGGCCATGTGCTTCCAGGGTGCTGTGCTGGGAATGATGGATGCTATTTCCTTGGGCTCATGAGCTCACTCTGTTTCCGTGTGTCACTGCACATGTGTGGAAAACTGGTTAGGTATGAGTGGAAACAGCAGGGAGTGGGACAGCTGCATTTCAAAGCTTTTCACTTCCTTTTCCTCTGCATTTAGTATATGGCTAACACTAGGGTCATTGAGTCTGTAGTCCTAGGTAGTGCTAGGTTTTTCTTCCACCCCTTTGTAATCATCATCCCTGACCTTGGAAGTCAAATAGCATTTGGAAATATTTTTTATTTTTTAATAAGAAAGGCTCTCATTCTTAGAAATGCTAGTCATGAGACTAGTAGAATATTTTTCAGCAAGAGGATCCACTGTAAAAAATATTAAAACTTTTTATTGGGTGATGCATGTATGTTTGATAAAAGATACAATAATATTTGATTCTTCCATTATACTGAGAATGGAGAAACTTAGTTTTGGGTCTTATCTAGCTCTACCTCTGACAAGCTGATGATTTCAGATAAGCATTTATTTAAAGTTTCCAGATATGTTGGACAAGAAAGTTGAACTAAAGGGTTATATAAACTCACTTCCAGATTTAAAAGAACAAAAAAAACTTTATAATTTGCTTTTCTTGTTCGTTCTCCAAATTTCTCTTAAAGGAGAGTGTAATGTATTCATAGAATCTTATTTATATCATAAGAACAAAGAACCTTTGTTAACCAAACAATTCTCCCCTGTTTTGTTGTTCAGTATCTTCTCTATGAATCATTTCCCCCCACATTGTGTATACTTCACAATATACTTGGAGGAATTGGAATATAATTATATTGATCCAAATGATGCTCAGATTGACCATTAATTATCTCTACAGCTATACATTATTAGTGTATTCAAAACAGGGCCTTAGTGTTTGTTGTTTTTTTTAAGGAGAATTAAGAGAGTTTTTTTTTTTAAGAAGAACAGATTGAATTAAACTTACTGGAATGAATTAAACTGGGGATATTTGTTTTTGCACCCCTCCCCCCACGCCCAATTCAACCCCAGCTCTTTTGGTGTACTTGATTTGCTACTTAACCTTTCACAGATCAGTTCATCTCTCTGGGCCATATATCCCTGCTAATGCACAATGGTACACTTTTGGAATTAGCGACACTGTAATGCGTATGGAGTTAATTTCTGTAACATGGTTTGAGACATTCTGATGAAAGGTGATAAGGACAATGTCTTATTTTAGTCTCACTTTCCTCTTCATGCTTATAAAAAGCATCCAATATGAAAGAGCTCCAGCTCTTTTCTAAGTAGAACTTTTGAAAATGTTAATGATTACAACACCGTTTTAATAAATCCATCAGATACTTATGGAGCACAAGCATTCACCTTGTTTATTAAGTCCCAAATGGTTATATTGTTACCTTTTATTCTGGGAACTGACCAATTTCTTTGAAAATAATGTTTATTGAAGGTATCCCGTGTCCACTAATAAGAGGATGACTTCACTTTGTGCCAGATAGAAACTTGAACAGTGGATCAGAAGGAAGCCTATTTGCTTCATAAGCTTTATGAAGGTCATTTTTACTCCAATACCTTTATTTTTTTACCTAGGTTTGCCAGTTACAATTTCTTTAAAAATTGAATTGTACCAAATACCTGCTTAATATATTCTGCACAGAGATAGCATTCGTAATAATCTGTAGATTCTATATCTTGCTGTTTGCCAGGGAATTTCAAATCCATGTGTCTTTGTAGATATTTATCTTCTGCAAAGAATAGCTTACCTAAACATTTGGTGTGCTTTGGTGTCTGGATACTTTATTATATTATTTTTTGTGCTTTTCACAATGACATCTATCAGAGTATTGCTAGGTCAGCTGTAGCCGTTGTGAGAAATCATCCAGTCAGCTCCAACCCGTAGCACCCCTCTGTACAACAGAATGACACACGGCTTGGCCTGGGATCGCCCTCACAAGTGGTGTGCCTGAGTTCCTCCTTGCAGGCACAGTGCCCTTCTCTCATTAAAGGGCTGCTTCTTGGTCATGGACTCCCATCCACTAAAAATGGTGTCCTTTCCCAAGGATTGGCCTCTTTTCATAACATGTCCCAAGTATCTGTCATGAGCTCTTGTCCTGGTTCTAAGGAGCATTCTGACTGTGCCTCTTCCAAGACAGATTTGTTTGATCTTCTTTCAGTCTATGCCATTTTCAATTTGCCTTGTCAACACCATATTCCAGATGCATCCATCACTTTTAGTCTTTTTATATTCAGTGACCTGCTTCCCCATACATCCGAAGTGATAGAAAATAACATTTCCTGCATCAGACACACCTTAAGTCTCAGAGTGACATTTTTGCTATTTGAATATTAAATAGATTGTGTGCAGCTGATTCGTCTAATGTGATGTGCCCTTCTATTTCTTGGCTACTATTTCCACAAACAAAGATGATGGATTCAAAGAAAAGGAGATCATTGGAGAACCCATGCCAGCACTGAAAGGATTCTGCCACCACTGGATCCACAAGGCTTTCCACCTATGATTTGTGATCTTCCTGCAGTCAGCATCATTGCACGGCTGTGTGGGTCTAAAGAGGAATTTATGGGCTAGTATTGTCATATGGGGTAATATCCGACTTGCAGACTAGATCTGGACTGGGTTGAGATGTTTTCTTAATGCACAAATGCTCTTTGATATAAAGTTCTCTCTTTCATGTATATGAGTGTCTGGGATTTGTTCTCTAGTCAACCCAGACTAACTAACACACCTCGTTCCATGTCTTTTTTGAATTCAACTTGAATTTCTGGTCATTTCATGCACTAGTAATTATCAGTGCATCCTACTTACACATTAATTTCATACTGGAGAGGTTGGTAGTATCTTCAATTTCTTTTAATTGAATTTAGTTGCTGGTGTGAAAATGTTAATAATAGTTGTATTAACTGGTATTCCTTTTAGGTGTGTAGGTATTTTCTTAACACAGTCAGCCTTGTACTTTAAGATAGATCTTGAAGTGTTCTTTGTGTTGACGAATGGATGCCATTCCTCTTGAATCTCTTATTCCCAGTCTGGCAAACCATAAGATTATCTGATGCAAAATGGGAAATCCTTGTCCATTTCAGTTCACTGATACCTAGAATATCGATTTCTGTGTCCCATGCCACTTTGGCAACCTCCAATATTTCTAGATTTATATTTTGTACTGTTCATGTCTATTATTAATGGATGTTTGCACTCGTTTCTTCTCATTTTATGGTGTGACTGGCAGCAAATAAATATCCTGGATGCTTTGATCAATCTGCATCTGTAGCTGTTACATAATTTCATATTAGCCTGGAGACATATATAGTGCAGGGGTGGTATTCGACCTGACAATCAGGTCACAACCTGATGGTCACTCCTTGCGGGTGTCGCCTTCTCATAAGGAGCATCATAGGAGTCTCCTCCTCTCTCTCTGCCTTCATCTTCCTACTGACTGACCTCAGAACTTGAGTTGGACTGGGCTGGGATATTTTCATGTTTTGTAATTACTTCTTGATATAAAGCTCTTATCATACACATATATGAGTGTTTTCTTGGTATATAATTACTTCTTGATATCCAGCTCTTCCTCAAACCTATATGAGTGTCTCTGGAATTGTTTCTCTAGCCAACTGAGCCCAACACAGCATCATTAATGTTAATTCTACTCTGAGAAGGCAGCTCTTCTGCCTTCTTCAGTCATATGTTTAATTGCTTCTAAACAGAAGGACCTTCTGTTACACTATCAGACAATGGTCTGCTGCTATTCATAAGGTTTTCTGTGTTCTGTTTCTCAGAAGCAGATCTATAAATTTCAACAATGTAGATTACAAATAGTCTGTTCGTATCCTAGAAGCTCTGTGGAAACCTCACCATGAGTGACCCTGTTGGTATTTTAAATACCAGTGGTGTAACTTCCAATATCACAACAACATGCAAGTCACCATAGTATGATAAACTAATAGACATTTAGTGGTGCACAATTAGCTGATGCAAGCAGAATGGGAATTTCCCCTAAGTGTTGGACTGCTGATGATAAAACCAGCTGTTCAAGCCCACAGACATTCCTCAGGAGAAAAATGAGGCTGCCTGCTTTTGTAAAGGTTTACAAAGCCCTAGATAACCTTTATAGGTCACGAGGTGTCAAAATCCACTCAAAGACAGTTGTTTGGGCTTTTTGTTTTTGTTTTTTGGATATGTGTATTAATACAAAGGCAGATGCAGGTTTTAGTTTGATGGTTTTGCACCTTGATGGAATTGATGGAATAAGAGAATATCTAAGAAAAAAATACACATGTAGGTTTGATTTTTAATATCTATTTTTAAAAAGAAAAAATTACAAAGTGCTCCTTATCCACGCCATTGTATTTTAATAACCTCATATGCATGTGACATTTGTATAATGAATTAGAAAGATCAAATAAAAATGGATATATTTGACCTGTGGTGCTAAGAATATTGAAAGTACCATGGACTACTAGGAAAACAAGCAAGTCCTTCTAAGAAGAAGTACAAGCAGAATGCTAGTTAGAAGCAAGGATATAAAAAATTAGAATCATCTACCTCGGATATATTACCAGGAGAGATAAGAAAAAGAAAAACACCTCATGCTTGGTAAAGTGGAGCTTCTGAGAAAAAGAAGAGCACTGTCTAGGAACTGTGTTGACCCAAAGGTTGCAACAATGAGCTCAAATAGCAATGTTTGTGAAAATGTTGTAGGACCTGGAAGTGTTTAACTTTGTTGTGAATAAGGTTGTTATGAGTCAGTCAATGACACCTAAACCCAACAAGAACATGAATTTTCTGAGAAAGTATTTTCTTTTATAATGTATGAACTTATATATTTCATAACATTTAATCATTGTTATTGTTCCCAGAGTACTTTATAGATTACAAAATAATTTTGTACAAATTTATCTTTAAATGCTTAAAATTAATGTAGCTGACATGTGTCTATCATTTTTCCTAGTATTTTTGGATTTATGCTCATTGGTTGCTTCTTCATATACCAATGATTTTAATATTTCATACCATCTTTGGTAGAGAGAACCAAATAATTTAGTCTTTTCACTAGCATGGTCGATGGACTGTGTTTTTTATTCTTGTGAGTTTACAAAAGTTTCTTTTAGTTTTATAACCCAGTATTAGTCATATAGTATAGAGACTGTTGTCAAATTTGAGAAAAAACTTCTAAAATATTTATTTCACAAAAGAGTTATTATCTGTAGCCTCTGTAGTGTTTTCTTAAGCACAAATTTTATTTCATGGAAATTTTCTCAAAAAGAAAACAACTTATGATGTGTTTTTAATTATGCTGAGTTACTGGGTATATTCCTGTCAGCAAGTAAACTTCTACTTTGGGTAGACTTTCTTCCTGTTCTCATTTGTTAATTATAAAGATTCATGTAATAAACCATGGTTTACAATTCAATCTCATTCACAGTTTTAGATGTCTGGTTACCGGGAAAAAAAAAAAAAGCATCTACAGCAGTGGTTCTCAACCTGGGGGCCACGACCCCTTTGAGGTTTTGAATGACCCTTTCACAGGGGTTGCCCAACTCATAACAGTAGCAAAATTGTAGTTATGAAATAGCAATGAAGATAATGTTATGCTTGGGGGGGGTCACCCCAACTTGAGGAACTGTATGAAAGGTTCATGACATGAGGAAAGTGGAGAGCCTCTGATCTAGACCCTGCTTCTGGCTCTGTATGTCTCCTCCTCCACCCACATCCTTCTGGGGTTCTGTGTACCACGGGGATGTTCATATTACATTATGAACTACAGTTATTCAGTTGTGTTGTGGTACCAGATGATGCAACATAGTGGACACGAAGAGTATTTCTGGAAGTCATGGTTTGCTTCTGAATGGCTACATTTCTATTTGAATGTGACTGTGATAAATATCAAAATATCAAATTAAATCTGAATTAAATGCATATTATATCAATTCCCCTTTATCTTTCAAACAAATGTTTATAGATGTTTCATAACCAACATGAAAGGCAAGAGACAATTGGGATACAGGAAGGGAAAAAGTGATCTTAGCTGATTGTGAATAACATGCCTCAATTTGACATATTTGACAGAAAGATGTTATCCTCCAACTACATCGTTAGAGGACCTGAAGATTTTGATGCTCACATTCTACACAGTTCTAATTGTGTAGAAAAGCTAGCTCTGATCAATTGCCTGTGCTTTGGGTCTTTGAAATTATAATTCTTGAAATCCCAGGTTCTTGCATTCACATCCCCTGGTGGAAGTATCTATTATCTTGTGATTCAGAGTACATATTTCTCCTTCCTCTCCCTCACTTTCTTTTCCATATTAATGGATTGTTTTTAAAATCTTGTCCAGAAATTGACACAATTCAAGGGACAAGTATAAATTATAGAAAGAGGAGAAGACAAAATTTCAATGGAAGAAATAATACCCTTATTTAAGTTGAAAGCTGGTGTAAAGCTTTGGGGAAGTGATGGGAGCAGTAAGGTGAGACATTGGGTAGGTTTGGGAGGTAGATGCTGAACAAAAGAAGAATGTTAAAGCTTGTTCCCTCAATGCTGGTTACGCACTTGGAATAGTGATTTCATGATGGACTTCAGGATGTAGCACTCATATGGACTCTTAAGCTTGCATGATCAATTGTAGGTATCTTCCTGGTAGAGAGATTTGCAGAAGGAAACGACAGACACAAGTACTCCAAAAGCAAGAAAAGTCTCATTAGCAGAAAAACTGCCCAGATTTCCCTAAAGATCTAGGATACTATCACCAGCAGCAAAAAAGCAGCTTCCCTGGGACAAATATGAAAACCTCTGGAAAAGGAGAAAGTCATTCTCTCTATGGGCATCAGAAAAGCTCTGGTGGCACAGTGGGTTGCATGTTGACTGCGTGTTGACTGCAAGGTGGGTAGTGTGAACTCACTAGCTTGCACCTTAGGTGAAAGAGAGGCAATCTGCGTCTGTGAAGATGAACAATCTCAGAAACCCTAAGCTGCAGTTCGACTCTGTCTAACCATGAGTCAGAATCAAATGGATGACAGTGGGGTTGGCTTTATTTTAGGCATCAGTGCTACTCCCACTTTTCAGAACGGCTGCCTCAAGTCGTATTATCTCTCCCACCCATCAGATCCTTCTAGAAAATTCTCAAAAGAGGGAAACAACACCTGTTAGAAGTTACATTGCTTGGACTTTATTGGCTAGCAATTACCTTGTTTGCATTCTGCTATTAATACAGCTATTGTTTTTTTCCTCAACTAATTTTTTTCTTCATTCAAACTTATGGTGACCTCAGACTACATATCAGTGTAGAACTCTGTGTCTTCAGTGACTAACTTTTCACAAGTAAACAGCCAAGTGTTTCTACTTAGATACTTCTGGGTGGACATAAACTACCTCTTCTGGTTAATAGCACTTTGACCTAACAATTCAATTTCTCAGAAAGTGTCTTTTAGAAATCCTTGCATAAACCAAAAGTACATATCAAAAAGTTGTTGAAGACTCCTCGCCTATTGAATATCTTGCTATCTGGTACTGGAGAGTCAATTTATGACATCTCTAGCTAGCCTCCATTTTATACTTTGATAAACCATCTTCAATTTTTATGTTATACCAATTTTGTCATAATGACCTAGTCTTTGGGACCTAACCAGATCAATGAGTAGTATGTGAGTGCGTATCCATCTGTCTGAGTAAAATAAAAAGTATGTTTTATATAGGCATATATGTGTTTCTGGAAGGATCCCTACAAATAATTTCTATTGATAGTTTCTGGGTACTTGTGTTTGGGATATAAAGCAGAAGTACTTTCCAGTTCAGACTGCATGCAAGGATATAGCAAATCAATTATTGTCTATGTCTGTTTTCATAACCCTGGGTGCCTAGTGGGCTGCTCAGCACAAAGTCAGCAGTTTGAAAAGCACCCGCTGCTGCACAAGACAAAGGTAAGCCTTTCCACTGTGAAGTTTTACAGTCTCAGAAATCTATAGAATCCATGGGTTCTATCATGTCCTACAGGATCCTATGAGTCTGAAACAACTCAGTGGCAGTGAGTTGGGAGCAGGAGGAATCAGTTCTGATAGCAGGTTTTTATGCAACACTTCTTCTCTGTCTCTAACGACTCAGAAATAGTTCAAATTTCACAAGTGAAGGGGCAACAGTCTTCCAGTCTTCCAACTCTGCTTTTTAGTTCAGATGTCAGCTCCATGGTATGGTGTGGCCTGCTCGGTGAAATCTGAGCTTTTCCCCACTGCTTCTTCAGAATGCCAGCTGCCAGCTGGCGAGTCCCCCAGACTCCCTTAACTTCTGGGCCGATGGCTTCCACTACTACCTTGGGATCAATGATTTGTTAGAGTGACTCACAAAAATCAAGGAATATGCTACATTAAAATGACCATTTTATTATACAAATGAGCTGCGAAGGATGAAGTTTGGAGAGGTTCTCAAGAGATTTTATGACCTCCAAAGTGGTGTAACAATACACTCTCCCTCATACGCTCATGTCTTCACCAACTGGGAAGTCCATGGAACTTCTTTATATAAACCATGCTTCCCCCACCAGTTGGCCGAGATCACGCTCTGGCCTTTGTGGTCTGACTCTACCCCACCTGAGTCACCTCCTTAGCACAAACCCTCAACTGTGGTCCGGGGAAGACATATCACAAAGCTACCTGCATTGCTCTGAAAATCCCAAGAGTGAAGAGCTTTTTCTAAGGGAGGCCTGGTTATATAGTGACTAACAGGTTTCAGTGCTAACGAAAGGTCAGTTGCTCCATAAAGATTTATAGTCTGGGGAACCCTGTAGGATAGTTTGACTCAATTTTTTACTCTGGAATGAAGGACAAAACCCAAATACTTAAAGTTATTTTTATAAATACAAAACACAAATAGCATAAAGTTATTTTTAAACCTCCTGCTATACATTTTTGTAATATCTACATTTTAAAATGTCATGGATTTGCTTGGTAATTTAAAAATATGTGGCTGGATTAACATGTGTCAAATTTGGTTAGGTAATGAAGAAGAAGGCAAGACTTGATTTCATTAGCATTAATCACCGACTCATAGAAATAATTTACAATCAACTTGTCTTTTATGGATAAATTAGTCTCTTATCTTCAACTGGAAATAAAATGTATTTTCATATACTTAATTAATACTCATTTAATTAATATAGAAGAATTCTTCTGCATTTTTATTCCAATGAAGCATGCCTGGTGGTGCAGTGATTAAGTGTTCAGCTGCTAACTGAGAAGTCAGAATTTGACATGACCGGTCATGATGTGTTAGACAGATGTGGCAATCTGCTTCCATAAATGTTGCAGCCTAGGAAACCCAGTGGGGCTGGTCTGCTCTAGTCTATAGGGGGCTCTACAAATAAGGATGCATTTTATGGCAATAGGCTTGGCTTTTACTTTGTTTGCCCAAGTCCTCAAACCAGAGTTCCTTTCCGTACTTCCAAGCCAGTATTTCCTCCCTCCTTTCCTCACGCCTTTCATCCCTTCCTTCTCTCATTTCCCTGCTCCCTTCCTTCTGTCCTCTATTGCTTACTGGTACTAATTAATGAATGATGTTCTTAAAGAATAGCACACACACACCCCTGTCCTTTTGGAAATGGAAAACTCCCATGTACTCGGAGAGCATAGAGACTGTGTGCTGCTTTCACTGGATTTGAAAATTAATGAGACCAGCTTGGCTTCATTTCCAAGTTCAAAGTTACTTACTGTAAGCAAAACGAAAAACATAAACAACATTGTACACAGCCTTTCTTGTTCAAATTAGAAAGCACAGTTAGAGGACTATCAACCTTGCGTATTCATTTTGCCTCAACCCTTCATATTACATTCCCTCATCTATCATCATGCATTTGGAAGATTATTTTAAAATATGGCTTAGGTTACAGAATCAACGAATGAAAGGCTAGTCATAGGGGGAGTACTTTTCCTCCCCTGTTTTGAAACTCTGTTTCCAATTAAGAATCAACTCACTCAACCCATGCTATTATTAAGTTTGCCCAAATGGAAGCCTTTAATAAATATTAAGCTGAAATTATCCCTTGTTTCTAGTTTCCTATTCAGTCTTGAATACCTGGGGTACCATAGATGGTGTCATTCAATTGAGTTGAGCACATTTTTCAAAGAATGTTGGCAAATCAAAATGTCCTGGCTGACGATTCCTAAGGGTACTTCTGAAAGGTCACACGGTGGTGTGGGAAGAAGGAAACCAAGATCAGTGTGTAGCTGTTCCACTCAAAGCAAGGAACCGTGGTTGCCCAGAGGTCAAACACTGGCATGCTGATCAGCACATCGTTCTTGGAGCTCCCTAGCCTTCCTATAGCAGTGTGCTTCAGTAATACCTGGCCTTGGAAACTTAGGGCAGTGTTCCATCTGAACGACAGGGTCACAGTGAGTAGCAATTGACTAGACGATAGTGCGTGTGCTTCTGCTTGGTTAAGGCAGCACAGAGAAGACATGCTAGGGAAAGACACAAAGTGATGCGAGGGTTCAAGCAGGAGGAGATGAAGTACTCTGGATTGATGCGGAGAGTTTTCGGGGGCAGCGTTTGAGAGAGGTTGTAGAACTGAATTGCATGAAGGACTTGGTGAGAGACAAATATGGGGGCCCCATGCTCCAAAATTGTAACTCTGGAGGTCTGGGGTGGGCCATGAGAATCTGTTTATCTTTCCAGTTCCTGGGTGATTGTGCTGCTGCTTTTTCAGAGGCCATACTTGGAAAACCACTGCTATCAACAGTTAGAAAGGGAGTGACAGTCACTCAACCCCGAGAAACAGTATTCCACAGGGCTTTTGAATAATAATAATATCTAACATTTTCTTTTATTTAAAACATTATTTTATTGGGGGCTCTTATAACAATCCATACATCAGTTGTGTCAAACATATTTGTACATACGTTGCCATCATCATTTCCAGAACATTTTCATTCCACTTGAGTCCTTGGAGCCCTTGAGTTCCTCTCTTTAAAAATTTTTTATTGGGGGCTCATACAACTCTTATCACAATCCACACATTCAGTCATGCGTCAAGCACATTTGCACATTTTTGCCATCATGGTTCTCAAAGCATTTGCTTTCCACTTGAGTTCTCGGTATCAACTCCTTATTATTTCCCCTCCCTCCCCGCTTCCCTCACCTTCATGAACCTTTAATAATTTATGAATTATTATTACTGTGTCATATCTTACGCTGTCTGACATCTCCCTTCCACCCACATTTCTGTTGTTCATCTCCCAGGGAGGAGGTTATATGTAGAGCCTTGTCATCGGTTCCCCCTTTTAACCCCACGCTCCTTCCACCCTCCCAGTATTTCCACTCTCACCACTGGCCCTGAAGGGATCATCTGTCCTGGATGCCATGTGTTTTCACTTCCTCAAGATAGCTCCATTGTGCCAATGTGGAGACTAAGAGGTTAAGAACTTCCTTAAAATCAGAAGTAGTGGTGGACCTGACTATAATGCTTTATGCTTAACTACCATGAGTAATTATAGGAAGTAATTAATTTCGACCTGATAGAGGTGTTTTACTGGGTAGTAATAGTAGTTCGAAAAGTAGGCTTCGAATGCACGTTGCAGTTATATTTCAGAGGCTGCAAGTGCAGTTATATTTCAAAGGCTGAATTTGTACTTAAGATGTTTATAGCGATGCATCGAAAGCTCCTGATCAACATGAACTGAGTAGCAATGTTAAGAAATAGATGGCCATTTATAAGACTTGTGTAACAGCCTAGTTAAAGGAAAGGAAGAAAGAGACTAACTAGGGTGACTGCAGTTGAAATGGAGCAAAGGGAAAGAAGGTAGTTGCTAATTTGTAGGTAGGCTATAATCATGATTCTCAATCTTTCCACCAACTCTGATTCCATAATTTGAAAGATTTTGCTTATGAAGGAAATGTGATTTGGCCTCACAAAGATAAAATGTGCTTTCAACTGAGATAATTATGCCCATTTTAGCATAAATCCAAATTGCAATGGTTTATAGCTATCACTTGTTCAAAGTCAAAGGACTCAAGAAGAAGTAAAGATCAGAAGCACCAAGATGTAGCAAGGGAAGAGATACTTAAAAAAATTTTCCTGCTATCAATTTTAGATCTTTGTCATGATGTTCACTTCCAAGGACAAAATGTTCACATCATGAATATTTTTAATTGACGTTTGATCATGTTTCAGAAATTCCCTTGATGTCATCAAAAACAGTGGAATGTTTTAATCATCCTGAGATAATAAATGTTATCATATTGACATAAAATAGTTTTAACCCAAACAAATATTTCCCAAGCCCCATGTGGTCTTATGGGTAAATACATAATTTCCATTAGGTTATATGAAAAACTAGACACTTTCCAATCATTGTGGTTGCCGAAAGAAAGGATATTATTATTGTTATTTGAAAAATGGGTATGGACTCAATGAGGAAAGTCCCCGGAGACTTTGTCATAGAGGTGTGGGTGTTTTGAAAGGGGATAGAGCATACACAGAAGTGGAAAATTCTAAGAATGGGCCTACATGAGAGTTGATGCTTAGACGTAGGTATAATAGGGTAAGTATATTGGGAAGTCTCTAACTCAGAACTCTAGCTACCAATTAATTACTCAGAATTACTGCTACCAATTAAGCCTTATAACAGCAATTTTGTACCAATGAGCTGATCCCAACTCATGGGGAGCCTATATTGGGTTTCTGAGATGGTATATCTTCATTGGAACAGATAGCCTCTTCTTTCTCACATGGTGAAACTGGTGACTTTGAACCACTGAACTTACAGTGATCTAGCAGCTTAATTTTTACCAGACAGTGCCACTAGAACTGCCTTTATAAAAATAGCTGGTGCAGATAGGAACTTGAAGCACAGGGAATCCAGGCCAGAAGAACCTCTTTGGGTGAGAAGGGTGACAATGGGAGGGTGGAGGGAAGGTGGGGTAGAAAGGGAGCACAGATTGCAAGGATCTACGTATGGCCTCCTCCCTGGACGACAGTGGACAGTGGACAGTGGCGAATTTGGTGAGGGTGAGGGTGTCCTATATTTTGTAATATAGGACAAAATAGTAATAATTTATAAATTATCAGAGGTTCATGGGGGAGAGAGGAGCAAGGAGGGAGGGGGGAAATGAGGAGCAGATACCAGGTGTTCAAGTGGGAAGCAAGTGTTTTGGGAATGATGAGAGGCAAATGTACAAAAGTGCTTGACACAATGGATATATATATGGATTGTGGTAAGAGTTGTATGAGTCCCCAATAAAATGTTTTTTTAAAAAAGTAAACTGACTGCAAAATAGGTTATTCCTTTGATGATTAAACATTTGAATTCAGAATCAAATAATAATAATAACAAAATCATAAAAACCACACTGAGTACTTCTCTCCATTGTAAAAAGTCTTTGAACTTGGTCAACTCTTAGAATGGAATTTCACATAAAACGTGGGTCAATTTCACATAGAACATGGGTCAAGGTTTCTTTTAAACATAACAATGGTAGTCCATGTACAAATGGCCATGAAATCATTAAAAATCAAGGTTCCGATGACCAACTACAGCTGTGAAAACACCGGATACTTTGATCCATTTTTACACAATTGGATCTAGTTTCAACCCAGCAGTAGCATTCAGTTTGGAAGGCAGTCACTCTGATAGGACATCAGAGGGGAGTCATTTATAGAAAGAGGTAGATGGTCCGCAGGAAACCTGTAAAAGGAGAGTGAAACTCCCTCCCTGTTGGTATCTAATCTATAGCAATTTAGCTGTAGCCTATAGTTAAAAGTAGAAATAAAGTTTATTATGGTTATTTGGGAATTGAGTATTGAGCAATTATCAAAGATACAGACACTGTAGTACAAATTAGCATGTCAATGTTTCTAAAAGAAATTAACAGCCCTGGCATCTCCTAAGGTCAGGGATAGGACAGGACAAAACCAAGAATATCAGTGTGGATAACACATAGCCTAAAAGATTATTAAAAAAAACTACAAGTAAAACAGGCGTAGTCTTCTTAGTCCACATAATATCTAAATGACTCATTATTTTCTAATGAGAAAAAGTTGGAATTAATGCTAAAAGGAATTGTGCCAAATGTACATTACAGTGAATCTGTCCATCTAAATGGTCTGCTAAGGATCCTTTGTTGTTTCTTTTTGAAATGGCTTTCTATTTAAATTATTCCACAACTTCAGGTTGAATCTGCAACCATTAGGCTAGTTTGCTTTCCACCTAGAGTTCAAGATGAGCGGGGCCATGTGAGTGCAGCAACTGCCTGTAAGCCCTCCATACCCAGCACAATAGTGCTTCATGCCGCTCCATCAACCGATGAGAGCCAGTATAGCCCTTGGCAGCTGGCAAAGCGCCAAATGGGAGGATCAGACACTTTAGTAATGAACTGATAGGTCAAAGTTAACTCCAGAGAATGCAACGAGGTAATACAAGCTGTTGTATTTTATAATTAAAGGGCTTTGCTATGGGTTACCTGGCACAGTTACTAAGTGGCTAGCATGAAATAACATGCAGTGTTCTACAGTTACTCAGTTGCTGTGCAATTTCCTTATACTATCACCACATAGTCAAGAAACAAAGGAAAACTACAGGGAAAAGCTTTTAACCGCAATTTGTAGCAAAGATGTTTGGAATAAGAACACACTGCTTGTTACCACTGGCTCTTGTGTTAATCACCTAATTGCAAATTGGCTTTCTTTAATGTCTGGATACCACTGAACTAATCCTATCCCTTTGCTGATCTGATGTCTTATTATTTACATTTATCTAGGACATGCCTCTACACATACATGTTTTTTGTTGTTTTATTTTGTGTTCTCCACAAAGTAGGTACTAGCATCCCGTTCTTCCTTCTACTGGGGTGGGGGGGCGGGGTGGGCGGAGACGACTGAGCCCTTGGTTTGAATTTTGAACCCATAGCTTATAAGTTAAAAATAAAAATGTCTTGAAAAGCAGTATATATGAGAGTAAGAAAGAATGTATTGCTACTTCTAACAGTTATGTCTGAAACATAGTTATTTCTAGTTTGTGTCATCAGAACTGAGTACCCCATTTGTAGAAAGGATACAGTGAAATCCCAAAGTCCATTTGCAGAGTCTCATTTAAATGAAACCTCCAGAGCATCCCTTCTGACCATTGGCCAGGGAAGTGCCTAGCTTCGCTAGCAGACAGAGTGCACTGTGGTGTGGGCAAGGACTAATAAAAGTACTTGGAGTATCATAAGTACAAACATCTGATTTAGGAGAAGTACAGTCAGAATATTCCATAGAGGCAAGGATGTAAGATTTCATTTCATGGACTTTGGGCAAGTTTCCAGCAGAAACAAGTCCCTGGAGAAGGACATCATGGTTGGTAAAATGAAGGGACAGGGAAAAAGATAACGATCCTTGACAAGATGTGTCCACAGTGGCTGTGGACTAGGCGGTGTTTCCTTCTGTTGTACTTAGGGTCACTTTGTATTGGAACCTCCTCCCAACAACATCTTTAAAAAATCATTTTATTGAGGGGTCCTACAACTCATCACAATCCATACATCCATCCATTGTCACAACATCTTAATCATATCTTACTGATCTGCATTTCCTTGTTGGATGCTCAGCAAGAACTGGTGCATTGAAATATAAAGTGGGATTTATTAAACTTTATCAAAAGAGAAGCATCCCTATGTGGTACAAATGATTAATGCATTCAACTACTAATAAAAAATTCGAGGTCCAGTTAGAGGCAGCTCAGAGAAAAAAAAATTCTTGCAATCTACTTCTGTAGGTTGACTGTTTTAAAATCTTATGGAGTGAATTCTAGATAATCATGGAGAAATTTGAAGTCAGTTTTGACTTCACAGCAACTGCTTTGGCAATGGTATGGAGAACATTATTCAATGCTATAAGTGTGTACCTTGGAATGAAATGACTAATTGTTTTCTTTACAGGGTATTTTTGTAGTCAGATCTCCAGAGTTCTGCAGCTGTTTGGGTTATGGAATAAATGACGATCAGAAATCGTTGTAGGGTTGCTATCAATGGTAGAAGAAGGGCTTATCTCAGGAGCCCCTGAAAGAAAAGGCTGATTTGCTGGGTTCACAAGGGCTTATGTGGGAGCCCAATTCCCTGGGAAGTGGTAGAGAGAAAATAATAGCTTTGTTTTGTTTTGTTTTTAGTTCATGAGCTGTAGCTTCTCAGTGGAAGGTTCTAGGTAGAAGCTCCTTGGGAACAGGGGTTTTCTCAGTTGTATCCACTGCTCCAGCTCCATCACCTACAACAGGGACCCTCATTAAGCATTTGCTGAGTGAATGAGCACGTGGCTGTGTAGTGGGGCATCTCCAGCAACCCAGGCAGGAAGAGTCGGATGAAATTAAATTGGACACATGCAGCTCAGCCTCCACTGACATTACACGTCTTCCCCAGAAGGCAGTGCTGGAGCAGAGTTAGTTGAACAGAGATGCAAGAGAAGATGCACCACCGAACTGGACTGTTACTAGCTCTTTAACTATTTTATCCACTGCCAACCTCAATTCTGTAGTCTGCTGGTGTTCGTGATTGTGTAGTCAATTGTGATAGCTTTGTAGAAAATCAAACATGAGGAGAATTCTGTAGGTGCACTAGTTATATGTTATTGAGGGAGAGAAAAACAGAGTCCCCCTTAACCTTGGTTGATTTAGGCATCTAGGGGCAGCTTAGCTGGGTGCTGTGGACTCAGGGTCTGTCATGAGCTTTGTCCAGCTGATGTGTCAATGTTTGATAAGGTTGTAGAATCTGCATCCTATCCCACTCGTGTGGCTATTGGTGGACCCCAGTTGCTCATTGGCTCTGTTGGTAGATGGGTAGGCTCTCACCGCATGGGCCTCTGTAGACATGCTCAGTAATATGGCCTCTCGCTTTCCTCAGAGTCAATGATGAGAGAAAGAAAGAGCTGAGCTTACCACATCTTCTGCCATAGGCTGCTCATACTGACCAACCTTGGAACAATGTGAGAAGAGACTACACAATGGTGTCTAACTCCTTACCCCACCCCCACCCCCCATCCCCAAGACTCTTTTGGTTGGAAGCTGGGCACTCCTCCCCAAAGAGTGTATGGACTCCCCCCGCCACCAAGGGTGGAAATTGGCATTATTTAGATCCTTAAGCCATTTATAAAAAATCCTACTAGGATGTCGAGAAATGTTAATAGCGATAAAAACACAAACCAGTCCAAGCTCACAATCTGAATCTCTCTTCCATAGGCGACTGAAATGGAAATCAGAGGGCTCCTGAAGTCCATCCAATGTGGGGCCCAAGGTCAGAAACTCGTCTCGGTTTACTGCAGCATCTCTGGATCAGCCCTATCTGTTAAAACTGTCAGCTGGGCGGGAGGAGACGCCTTTAGAGGTCCACTTTTGTGAATTCATTGTGCAGACAGAAGTGAGGATAAATTTCTTGGATCAGGCCACACGCTCCTTTTCTGAATTGCAGCTTCTCTGTATCATTAGGATCATCTTCACGACGGGGCTCTCTCAACTAGTCTTCCTCTATTTCCATCTAGAGAGAGGTGCATCTCTAAGCTCCACTACCAGGTGTGCAGCTAATTCTACTGACAAGTGAGGGCGGCATCTGTCTCCTGGAGCCGCTAGAGCGGTGGTTCTCAACCGTCCTCATGCGCGAGTCTTTCCTACAGGTCCCCAGATTGTGGTAACCTCCAACTACATCATCACTGTCATTTTGTCGGGTGACCCTGGTAAAAGGGTCGTTCGACCCCAATGTGGTCGCGACCCACTGTTTGAGAACCGCCTGCCTAGCGAGCCACCCGGGCAATCTCAGGCGGAGTTTTCCTGTGGCCCAGTTTCAGCAGCACCTCTTCAGTGCTGGGCGCTTCCGCCGCTCTGGTTGGTGCAGGGTCGCTCCTGCATCCCACAGCAGGCTTGGAGAACTACGGCAGAAACCGATCTCAGAATGGCTTGTTTGCCATCCACCTGGAAAGGCGCCGCCAGGCTCAACCCAGGGTTCAGGTTAGTCTGGGTGCTGTGGGCAGGACGCAGGAGCAGAGCCCTCCCGCTGTGCCTGCAGCGACCGACCTGGCTGCCCCACAAGGAGTTAATGCTCTCCCAGGCGCCCAGCAGAGCCACGGAGAGCCAGGGCAGCTCTAATTGCTTCTCTGGAACCAGCAGGGGGATCGGCGGTGCAGTGATCTAATCGGTTTTTTCCACAACTATCGCTCAGATCACGTGAGAGCCATAGGTAGTGCTTAGAATCCAGGTTTTTCCAAAGCCTGGCCATCCCCGTCATGTGAGTGTGGATTCACCTTTAGGCCATGCCCTTCCTCAGATCTTCAAAGCCTGCACACCCTCCATAAAAGTGCAGTGTGCTAAAGCCCAGCGGTTGTTGTGAAGCTAAATCTACACGTGGTAGACAATCATGACAGTGGCCTTTCCCAGGGCTTAGGTAAGCTTAATAGACCTGTTCTCAGCATTCTGATGAGGGAGCGATTTTATTCAACCACCGAGTTTGACAAGCAACCCAATTATGTTCAGCAGAGCTAACGTGGAGAAAATCTGACTCTTGTACTTTAAATGGGCGGTGAGATTACTTACCGAATTTTCAATAACTTCCGATTTCATTTACCTCCTTCCGGGTCAGTTTCAAACTCACTGCCATGGAGTCTATTTTGACTCACAGCCGCTCTTTAGGACTCGGTGCTTTCTGTGTGCTTCTAAGCCTGTCCCTCTGGTAAGGCATAGAAAGCCTCCCCAGTCTTCAATGATCCGAGGGCTGCATTCAAGTAATTGACTCTACTTAAAAACAGGAAGAGTCCTGGAGGTACAGGTGGTTTGGCGTTGGGCTGCAATTTGCTTGGTCGGCAGTTCGAAACCACCAGACTGGGTTTTCTGCTCCTGTAAACCAGCCGCTAGGCATTGGCCTCCACTCATTGGCAGTGAGGTGTTTGGGGTCTTTTGTTTTGTTTTTTTGAGGTACAAGCGGGCGGTGCTCTGATAGCAAAGTGGTTACATGTTCGACTGGAAAGTCGGCTATGGCTTGAGCCCATCAGCACACTCTACAAGAGAAAGAGGCAGCAGGCTGCTTCCGCTACAATGCCTGGCCTCTGAAGCCCTAGGGTGCCCTTTTACTTTGTCCTGTGGGGTCGTTCTGGGTTGGAACCACAGAGATGGCAGTAGGCCTGACTTGGTTTTAGTGGTAGAAGCCGCTTGTTAGCCCCGTGGGTGCTAAGAAAGTCATGGTTTAAAAAGGCGTCATTTTTATTTAGCTCTCTGGTGAGAGAGAGGAAATAGTGCCTGCAGTGGGAAAGAAAATAAGTGTTTGTGCTGTACCTTGTACTTTCAGGCTCTCCTTTTTCCCCCCATACAAATATTTCTTGTGATTTTTCTCACTGGTCTGAGGTAGGACTGCTTGTCCAAAGCCAATCTGTTTAGGTATAATCCGGTTTCCAAGGAAATCACACAACAGTGATCCTGCATTCAGCAACATTTTCTTAAGCCTCACATAATGCTCTGAGAACTTGGCAAAAGCATGACAAGAAGGGGTGTGTGTTTGGACGGATGGCTGCAAGATATCCCCAACAGAGGATACCTTGTCCCATGGGATGGGGCATATGTCCCACTGGACGTGTATCTCTATTATCGCCACTGTAACTTTGAAAGGGGGAAAATAAAAAGAGCATTATTTGGTTTTCATTAATGCTTTACAAAAATTTCCTTCAAATTCATCTGCTAACATTGAATAAGTAATTGCTGACTTTGTTCTTTGGGGTCTGCATAGATAAACAGATGTACTTGACATAAGGAAGTGTGCCAGGGTGCTTAAGAGTATGATTTTTCAATACTGATGACTGGAGTTAGACCCTCTATCTCTGACTCACTAATTTCCTTGGGCAAGTGACTTAACTTCTCTGTGACTCGGTTGCTTCATCTTGCAAGGAAGATAATAATAGTATCTATGTCATAAGGCTGACATGAAAATGAAGACAAGTGGTCAGAGATAACACATTTAAAACCGTGCCTGGCATAAAGTAATGCTCTAGAGTTTAGGTATTTGGATTTTGACTATTAAGAGTAGTCTCAATTGACAACTTTCTGCTCAATGTCTCACACTTAATTGTTTGCGTGTTTCTCATACCTGTCTTTGGATAAGTTTAAAGACATTTCATAGTAGGTTTAATAATAACAGAACTTGGAGATCTAAAATTCATATTTTATAAATAAGGAGCCACCCTCAAAAGGTTAAATGAGTAGTTCAAAGTCAAAAGCTTAACTGTTTCCAGTGCCAGGATTAATGTTCTGTTTATGGCTTCTGTTCTTGAAGTATAGCTCAAGGTCAGGAGAGCACAAGTTTGGTGGCCTCTCAGATTTGGATCAAAGGACACCAAGCAGGCTCCTTCCCATTTTGATACTACTGTCTTGCCCACAAGTAACCCTTTCCTCTGCACTGAAGTTAGACTTTGTGGCTTTCACTCTCCCTTTAGAAAAGTGGCCTGGCCACTTTCCCAACTCTAAGCATTTGTATAACCGGCATTGATCTAATATCAAAGAAAATGTGAGTGAGAATTCTTGGTCTTTTCTATGATTCAGCCATTGCTCTAGGAACAGAAACCAACCCAAATTAACTCATACAAAAGGGGGACTTATTGGAACTAAAAGAATACTGACAGGAGCTACCATTATTGAGAAGAGTACAGAAGAGTAGGGAACTAGGACTCCAAATTCCACTTGGATTCTCTTTGTAGCTCATGTTGGTTAGAACAGAGACTATTAGCCTATTTCTCTCCAGCTTGATTTCTAGGGTGATAGACAAAGAAAGTAGGATATCCAGATTTGAAATCTGGCATTTCTAACAGGTAATCTCCGTGACTTTGTGGCACAACTGTCGTTTTGACTGTGTGCCTATCACTGTGAAAGGAATGGGAGAGCTACCACAATTGACTTAGGCAGAGACATGTGTTGATACCTGAGGCTCAGATTGGGAGTAGGGTCCTTTTAAATGGAAGGAAGGATGTGGTTCTGGGAAAACAAAAAGAACAATATGATTAGTTCAGGTTCTCTGAGCAAGGTGGTTTCCCATGACCTCTGTAGGCGTATATCTGCCTGTGCATGTGATCTAAATCTCATTAGTAAAGCGTCCAGCAGTCACACTACTACTCTCAGCCATAGCCAGAGTCTCTACCCCCTCCTCTATGTCCACCCAGTGTAAGGTGAGACACCTCACCTTCTCAAGACTTCTCACGGAAACCCTCCCTCCCCTCTTCACCAGTCTGCTGATGCCTCAACCAATGGGGGAATGGGATGGAGATGAGGGAGCTCAGACTCCTTTTAGACATAATTTATTTCTGTCCCCAAAGTCTCTCTCTCTCTCTCTCTCTCTCTGACTTTCTTCACCTTCTCATGTGGCCACACAACCACCCCTCTGGCGCTTCCTCTTTCTAGCTCTCTCTTCCTTTTGGCTGATCTCTTTGCACTCTGTCTTTCAATCTTCACTCACCTGCCCCCTTTCCTCTCATTCCATTGTTATCTCTAATGAAACCTGTTAATGGGTGCTCGCTTCAGCAGCACTTATACTAAAACCTGTTCATGGAAACCCACACTCTGGGTCTGCTTCCCTTTTATTATTGTGATAACAATTAGTGTGCTAAAAATATAGCAAAAAATGAACTCATGCTCATGAAAATGTTCTAAATATTTTATGTGTTTTATTTACATATCCTAGATTTTGACATCTCTTTCATATTTTGAGGATGTAAGCTTTTCATGCAGTAAAGGGGTCACGATGGAATTACCTGTTATCTCTTGCTAGAAAAAATCAATTTCTAAAAAAAATCAATTTCTGACACATACATATATGTATTGTGTATGTATATCAGAAATAGATTCATGTATATGTGCGTGTATATATAGAGATAGCAAGTAATTCATATCAAGAAAATGGCTCACACAATTGTAGAAAGGGTACATCTGGCCTAAGTTGCAGTGGTCAGATGTTAAACTGGAGTCTTCTCTTGACTCTAGTAACTTTGGGCGACTGTTGAACCCAGGATCAACCTGAACAGCATAGGATAATACAGGCTATGGGGGTGGATGAATCCTAGGTCAGTAGACCAAGCTTGTGACTGGACAGGCAAATGGATCCAAAGTTGGAAGTCAGATGGTGCCTTCCATGGTAGCAGGGAATACATCAGGACTTTGGTTCAGGTGCAAAGATCAGGGGGTCCCTGGGCCAGATTTAAATCCAGACACAACAAAAAGCAAACAAGCTTTTCCATATCCTCCTTATGTAGGAAGTACCAGGTCTCATCCTAAGGAAATCTCCTTTCCATTGCATCAGAGCTGTGACCTGAGAAACGGAGTTTCTCTCCTCAATAATCTTCTTACAACTGGTTGGCTGCTTACAACAGATTCCATTATGGAGTTGATTACAGTGCGTCAGGCCACCTCATGGAGGATTACTGGGCCTTCCAAGCTAAATCTCTAAAATCCCTGACCCAGGCAAATTGACAAAATAACTCAACTATCACCATGTGCCTGATCCAAAGCAGAGTATTTTCAAAGACCTCACATGCATGTGAAATTGGACAACGAATAAGGAAGACCAAAGAATTGATGCTGCTGCATTATGGTGTTGGTGAAGGATATTGACTATACCGTGGACTGTCAGAAAAATGAACAAGTGAACAAATCTGAACAAAAATGAACAAATCTGTTGAAAGAAGTATAGCCTGAATCTTTTTAGAACCACGGATGGCAGGAGTTCATCTTAAACACTTTGCACATGTTCTCAGGAGGGACCAGTTCCTGGAGAAGGACATTGTGGCTGGTGAAGTGGAGAGTCTCTGGAAAAGAGGCAGACCCCCATCCAGTGAGTGTGTCACTGGGCTCAAACCCAGAGAGGACTGTGAGTATGGTGCGGGGCAGGCAAGGGTTTCTGCTGTTGTACTTTTGGCCATTGTGAGTAAAAACGGACTCTGTGGCACCACACTCCCCAGATTTATAAAAGGATATGTTTGACTTCGCACCAAGAATGTGGGTCTATGCAGATTTTACAAACGTGAAAGCCAACGTTCTAACTTGCTTGTGGTCATTGAACCAATTCATAATAAAGCATCAAATAAAGCGGATCTTTTTGCCTCCTGATCAAAGTTTCTTTCCACATACTTTATTGAATCAAGGCAAGCAAGATTTTGTTGTTGTTGTTGTTTGTTTTTCCTTTCACTGGCAACAGAAACATTGACTACAGTGTGCTAGAAATCTGGCTGCTTAGATGCATCCGCAAAGACTTGTTCAATGAATGAGAGCGACTGTCCACATCACAGAACGAAGCCTTAACAGGACGAGAGACAGAACTGAAGATTTATGCAGACATGTGGCCCCACTAGCTCTCTAGACATGCGTCCACAGAGTTGGCGCCCTTCCTGAGTACTGGGTGAGGGGAGCTTTTCCTTGTTTTCCTTCCTGATGCAGAGGGCCAGATCCCTCTGTTGGATTTTAAATCGATTATGACCGCATGTCCTGTTTACTTGGATTAGTTCACAATTGAACTTTTTGTCTTCTGTTCTATAACACAAGGGTTACTTTTTCTACCTGACCGGATGCTTACCATGTCCTTTATGTGTTTGAGTTTGTTTAGTTCTTGCAAATATGTTTCGCAACTGTATTTAACAATTCAATCAATTCATAGGAGTAGAGTGAAATTCTACAAGCTTTCTTGTCTGGCTATGAATGAAATGATTCATTATATATTATGAAGCAGTCAAAAATAATTCTTAAAGAGTCCAGATTCACTAATTGGATCAATTTTTTTGTCCTCTCTGAGGTTTTTGATTTCTAAAATCAGAGCTTGATTTAAGGGAATACAAACTTGAGAATAAAGCTCTGCAAATAATTTAAATCTTTGTATCAAATCTGGGAAAATTCTGACGAAATCCCAGAGAGAACTTAGAACATAAACCTTATACTCCATAATTATTGAAACAATTTTTTAAAAATGAAATCCCACCATGAAATTGCTGACCACAGAGGTATTTTATAACTGGCAACAACTTTATTCAACTTCCATTACAATGAGAGATTAAATCTGCAGTTTTCACTTTGAAGTCCCAAGTAAAGACCTACTTTTTAAGGAAGTGAGGGGCTCTCCCACTCTGTAAGTAGCCACCCCCCCACACCTCATGTGCCACCTGGGGAGCTGATGCATGAACCGGGAATTTAATATCCATGTAGACCGGATCTATGATGGCCAATGTGGATGGCTGCAGTGTGCTATTTCTCCCTTTACATAAGTAGAGCTGTAAATGTAAGCACAGGGCTATATGCCTGCTAGATCATGCAGCTAAAAAGAAAAAATGAAAATTATCTAGATGCGAGGATCCCACTCTTAGCTTCTTACTCAAGATTTTGTTTTTCAGTATAAACACACTCACATCTCTTGGTCATCCTTTTACCACGTAAACCATATTTGGGTAATATCCAGATTCTTCCCATCTTCACTCTCTGCCAACATTTTACGTGGCATTTCTTTCTTGGTTGTCACAGGTCTTCTTTTCACATATCGTTCCTTCAGCACTCAGCTTTTATTTATTCTCTGTGTTCATCTCCTGGGAGTCGCATGGGATCTCTGAAGGGATTTTTTTGATATAACAAATGGTGGAAGAGAGACATTTATTTCCAATGGCACTGCTCCATTTGACTTTCAGTTTTCAGAGTCTTAGATTTTGCTGACAACCATTCTGCTAGTAGTTTTAGGTGTGGGGAAAATGCCTTACTTTCAGATGACCCTCAAAATAATCATCACATCTCTGGCCTCTGTCATTGTCAGGAAACTACTGAGAAATAATGGCATTTATCATGACTCCAGTTCTCATTCTAGAAGACAACGACAAGTTTTCCCTCTGGTTTTTTTTTTTGTGGTCAGGCTTAAAATTAATTCGTTGCTCAAAATCCTTTCTTGACTTTAATGCCCAAATAGATCATTTGCCTGCCTGACTAAAAGTCCCTTTGAACAACTCCTGGGATGGACATTCTATCGAATATCCAACAAATTAGGTCCCAAGTCTTACCTAACAGTATGCTTTACCATTTAGGTCCTGCTGTTTTTGTTGTGTCTTGAGTGACTTGCTCTACAAAGTGGACGATGAATTATTTTGTTTCATTATGTTTTTAAACCCTGCCTATTTGTCTCTTCTGAGTCTCCAACAGCCCTGGGAGTTTACACAATCCAAAGATGGTGAAAAGAGAGAAGTAATAGTCTGCCTTCCACATTCAAGCAGAGAGAGAAGACCAGTCTGACTGTCACATGGTGTCCCCATGTGGTTGTCATAGCTTTGATGGCTTTCTAATTCTACCAGCTAGAGACTGCCTAGATTACAATGATCTAAGCACTAACCTCAGCTCTGTCAGTTCCCACACTGCCACCTCTCGGGGCATTTGTAAGATTTGCTGCTCTGGTCTGGTCTGACAGATCTGTTTCTCCACAGAACCAGAACTACAGCCCCTCACCCCTCCTTGTAGATCCACTCAGGAAGGTCAACTTCCTTCAAGCTGAGGAAACTGGCCAACTTCCTCTTCTGCTCTCTTCAGTAACTGAACATGTCTCGCCTTCTGAGGAAGGTTCAGTAGTGACGCCCATGTATGAACATCTACTCTTCTTTTAGTTGAAGGATGATCCTTGTCCCCAGGGAACAGTCTTCAGTGATGTAAAAGGGATTTTATGGTAATTTTCCAAAGCCTATGTAATTTTTGAGGAGCTCTAATGGTGCAGTTGTTAAGCACTGGGTTTTTAAGCAGGTGGATGGTGAACTGAACCTCCCTTCTCCTCTGTGGGATATGTGGCAGTCCACTTTTGTAAAGAGAACTGCTTTGGAAACAGTTTGGGGCAGTGGTACTTTGTCCGATAAAGTTGTTATAAGTCTGAATTGATCTATAGCAATGGGATTGTAGAATTCAGTTAATTTATCTCCTGAGCTGGGTCACTTTTGATAATGAAAGGTCGCTATGAGTATTCACATCAGGATTCTTGATGTAAGGGCCTGAGTTTTGTAGTGAGTTACTCCCTGGGCTGCTAACTGAAAGGTCAACAGTTCAAAACCACCAGCCACTTCAAGGGAGAGATAAACCCATCCACTCCTATAGAATCACATAGGACCAATTCCCTCTGTCTTTAAGGTTGGAATCAACTTGATGGCAGTGAGTTCTGAGTTCTGAAGGCCTAAACAAGAAAAACTAGGATGTTTGGTATGATAGTCTGGATTCACTAGAGAAATAAATCTATAGACGCCTATATGTGTATTAGAAAGAGCTTTATATAAAGAGTGATTATACATTAAGAAAACATCCCAGCCAGTCTAGATCAAGTACATAAATCCGATATTAGCCCATATGTCTGACACCAATCTATAAAGTCCTTTTCATACTCATGACATACATGCAATGACACTGAATGCAGGAACATCACAAGCCAGTGAGTGAGAAGCCTTGTGGGATCCAGTGTCATTGTTACCTGCTCTGGGCACTAGTGTAATTCTATGTGTCTTGTCAGCTGTGATGTCTCTCAGGGAGTCAGCATGTGTCCCTCCTCCAGCGAGCTATTGATTTCCTGAGCACCTTCAAATGAGGTCATCAGGCTGCCACCTGGTTGACAGATAAAACTCCACCCCTCACTTTCAAGTCTCAAGTTGACACCAGATTATGTAACAACTTCATCTGGTACCCTCAAATTTTACTAAAGAAGAGAAGGTGGCATTAATTTAATCTATAGTGGGAATTCTACTGAAATGGACAAGATTTTGCCAACATTTTACCTCAAAAGAAGAATATAGTTTGCCTTCAAACAAAAGTGACTGCACTAATCACACAACATCCCACAACTAGGTCTTCTTCCTGTATATTATGAATATTTACTATACATAACATCCATGTCATGCAGCATAAAAGTGCATGAAGGGAGATGACAAAATAATAATAACAATAATTTATAATTTATCAAGGATTCATGAGGGAGGGGGGAGTGGGGAGATGGGAAAAATGAGAAGCTGATACTAAGGGCTCAAGTAGAAAGCAAATGTTTTGAGAATGATGTGGGCAATAAATGAACAAATGTGCTTGACCCCTGGCTGTATGTGTAGATTGTGATAAGAGTTATACGAGTCCCCCAAAAAATGATTTTAAAAATACATATCATGTTATATTAGACCTGGGGTGCACATATATGAATAGAGAGCTTTGTCTACTTTTTTGAGTAAAATATACTGTCAACTTCTACTCTTGTTGTTTATCCTGTGACATTGCTGATATTTCAGAGGTCAAATAATATTCAAGTCAGAATTATTTCTGATGCCCTGGGGGTTAGACTTGGTGAATTTTTCCACTGTGATTACTTTACATGGTCTTTTATAATCACAACAATTTGAATGCGTAGCTTGGATTTGAGATGTGTCAATATTTTATTCTCCTTAAAACAGAAGAATGTGATGACTCAGAGTACTGTATGTCTGGGCTTAGCATAAGCAGCAATCATTGGCTGCTGTGGCTGTGTTTATTATAAATCTGTCCTCACCGCCCATCTCGGAAGACAAAGTGCTCTGTGATATTTGAGGGAGCCTGCAGGCTTAAGCTGAGCCTCGGGCTGGTTTGAAGTGACTTTTGGGTAGATACTCTACCTGGTATAATTGGATTCAATTGAGCATTAAAATGTTTGGAGTCATAATAATAATTTGGAAACATAAGTAGATGGCAGAAGCCATTTTATTTGCATTCCACAATGGATGATCTTTTCATAAAGCTTTCCCTACAGGGGAATTCTTTGTGTATGTGGGATGTCTTTTCCAGGATGACTCAGCTCTTGTCTGGCTACTCTATGCATCAGTTACTTGGGAAAAAAATGAAAATTGTAATTTCAACGGCAAGTTATATGGAGGCACATATAGCATGCAAGGCACCTCGCATGTAAAAAAAGTGAGTATTTAGTTCAGTTGGTAAAGCTATGGAGGCAGATGTTAGGGACTTCTGTGTGTGGGCCTATCCTGCTAAGGGTTCTGGATACAAAGGCATTTGCCTTTACCTTAGGTACTGACCACATCCCTAGCTTGTCTGGGTATTTGGAAAGAATGGAATAAGAGTAGAACAAATTTATCATCATTGCTAAAGAATAATTGCAATGTCCTCAAATTTTAGAGTATGCCATATTGATTGGGCAGCTGACTACATGCTGTTCTATGCGTCCCTTACTTGTTTTACCGATGATAGGTCGTTTTGGCTCCCCACAGAGACGAGGAAAGACAAAGTTTTGAAGTGCGAGGAGCTGTGTTGGAAGATTTCCTCTCTCTTCACCTCTGGTCGCCTTCCCTACCCTTTCCAGCCTCTCCAATATCTCTGCCCCTTTGTGTTGTCTCTTTTAGTCTAGTAAGACACTACCTTCTGGGTATATTTCCAATTAGACAAATCCAGCTATAATTCCAGATTGGGATTTATTTGCGCTGTGAGATGTGACAACTTCCTTATCTCCTATACAAGGCAAAAACTACAAAACCTGTACAAAGGGTGGCTTTAAGGATTAAACCAAATAATATACTGCGATGTTTTGCACAATGCTCAGCATACGAGAAGAGTCTAATAAATTCTCCCTTAAATTCTACCTGAGTTTCACACTGTCCTCCACTGTCTTCAGGGGCTTTTCATTAGGCTGGCTCTCTCAAAATAAAACTGGTAACTGAGAATTATGTAATTTTAGAGATGAAAAGGGCTTTAGAAAAGAACTAGCCAGACTTGAAGTTTTCAAGGCGTGTTCTGCATGGCCCCAAGTCCCCTAGGACACCCAGGGGAGGCACCTTGCATTGCTCCAGGGGCTAAGGGGGTGGGGCTTTGATCTTTGCCCCCCTTTGGACTAAGGAATTGCTGCTCTCATGAGTTTTAAAAAGGGAAGTTTTTGTAAAATTTTATTTGGGGGTGAAAAAGTGTTCTATTACTTTTTTTTTAAAAAAGGGGGAAACACAAGAAGTAGCCTTGTGTAGATAAGAAAAATGAGCCTCACAGAATTCAAGAGCTTGTTGCTTTGTGCCTTCCACTCTGCCAAGATTCTAGACGTCTCCCTTTTGGAGCACTTCCTTTGCCCTTTTCTAATGCTCCTTGACCCAACTCCACCTCCACACTGGACCGTACTTATGTGAGCCTAGTTCAGTAGAGATTTACTAAATATAAATTCCAGAATATTTCACAACTCTAGAATTTAAGTCCCTTCTAAAAGTGTTGACTTAAAATTCTTCTTAAGATATTAATGATTGCCAAGACTCTATGTTTCAACAAGTGTTTCAGAAAAATGAGCAAATCTTCAAAAGTTCAAATAGTTCAAATAGTTCAAAAGAACCATTTGTGATGTAACATTAAGACTACACAGAAATCATCCTTAGACATGCATTTTCACCCGTCAGCTTCCTTTGAATAAGACTAACTTCTCAGTTGAGCCACAGTTCACAGTTGAATATACTTCTTTTAAGATAGTAAACATTAAAAATAAATACTAAACATTGTTTTGAGACTTGATTCCACGGCAACCCCCCACTCTTCACAGCATCAGAGATGTTTAGACATACATATGCTTTGCTCTTTTAAATGTTTATATAGACTTCCCATTGAACTTCAAAGGTGTGAACATCACTTTACAGTGTGGACAAAAAGAAGTTACCTCTGCTCCCTACTTTTTTTTTGCTATTACAAATGCTTATGTACAAAATACTTTTTTATGTACCATCATGTACACATTTGTAATTATTCCTCTAGAATAAATGTGAGTGTTTGCTAATTCATGGAATATGAGTCCTGGGTTCTTGATCAACTTACCTTCTATCACTCTCAATGGAAGCTTGTTGCAGTGAATTTAGCAGAGCTTTCACACCAGGAAGAAAGATGTGATGATCTACTCTTAAAAAAACAGTGAATAAAACCTTGTAGATCTCAATGTTCTGATGAGCAGTCCGAATGAGGGCACAGCATTTCCTTCCATCACGCATTGGGTCACACTCAGTTGAGGGCCAACTAGATGACATCAGACACAATTTTATTGTGGGAGATTGTATTTTGTCAAGTATGTTTCCAACAGTTTCTTGTCCCCTGTGTTTTTTCAATGTGATGGCCATTCTCTCACCCAGACTCTTCTTCCTGTGGATTTAGGCTTAGTGATTCCTTTGTAACCACAGAATGAACATAAGGGATACCGTTTGCCAACTGTGGCCTGATTCCTTAGAACTTGCTCCTTTGAACAATCCTTATTCAGGTTCTATGAGGAGCACAAGCCACAGGGAAAACCCCCCCTGTACAGGCCCTGGTTTCTCGTTCCAGCTGAGATTTCAAGTCTTCTTCAATGAAAACAATGAAAAATGAACAATGAAAAATGAAAAACCCTACAAACTCACTATCACTGAGTTGATAGTGGTCCTATGGGACACTATAGAACTGCACCTTTGAGTGTCTGAGATTGTCAATCATTTGCGGAGCAGCAAGCTTCCTCTTTTCTCCTGCTGATGGTCTCAAATGATGGACCTTTCCATTGGCAGCTCAACAAGTGTTCTACTCCCTCACAAGGGCTTCTTCACTCAGGCACCACACAGGTGAATAAAGAAATCTGCTGATCATCCTAATACTAGCTATTTTCACAAACCCAGACATATTTATAACCTGCCATTGGTTATAAACAAACCTGGTGACTTGTTTAACCTCTTGAGCATTAAATTTGGGGTGGTCTGATATAGAACAACAGATAAAAGAAACATAAGAATGAATGTGTGGAATAAAGAGTCATAATCCTTCTGCCATTTTTTAGCCTTAAGACTTTTATGATATGAAGTAAGCTTCTTGGACTCAAGGTTCCTTATCTGCAAAGTGAGGACAATATTAGTTGCCTTTGCAAAACCACAGAATATTGGTGAGAATCTAATGTGAGAGTGCTTTGTACAAATGGAGTGGAAGAGTATCAGCACTCTTAAATATAAAGAGATACTCAACCATTGAACATAGTTTCTGAGTCAGTTTACTTTTGAGTCAGTAGATATAGATATAGTTAAGTTCAAGGAAGCTTAATGCTATCTCTGAGTTGTGCCGGCCTTATAAATTTGGCAAAAGAGAGCATGGAACAATGTGCAATATCACCAAAACATGAACAGAACTCTTGTCTGCTAGATAAATAGCTGTTATTCCTTCTGGCAAGAACAAGGTTTGTGTGTTTCTATTCAAAATTGAAAACATCCAGATATCTCATACCTGACTCAAGTAAAAACAGAAACTGCCAGGATATATCTTACCATTACTCGGGCTGCTCACTGCATTACTACAGGCACCCAAACATCTGTAAAAATATCCTACCTCTTGCAGGTGGATTGCCAGCTCCATGGAGATGTAAAACCAAGTTCACCAATCTCCATACAACCCAAAGAAATCAGAATTAACTCCAGTAAGTGCTTGGCCATTTGAGGAGCAGTGATAGAAGAGCAGAGATATCACCATTCTCAATCTTTCCATTTGTGTTTTTCTGTGAACCTGTGAAAGGAAAAAATTTGCACAGAAAATATACAGATGCAGGTTTCTTTATTTTTATGTCTAGGCTGTTTTCATGCCATAATTGCTTTGCCATTCTCTCTTCAGCTATATTAATTTTTCTTTATCAAAAGTAATCTATACACTCTTTTCAGTTGTCAGTGCTTAAAACATTTTTATGGGCATAAAATAGAAAATGTGATTAAATACTTAAAAGTAGTGCAATCTACTGGATAGGACGTTTATTTTTTAGTAAGACGTTGGTTCAACTGATTATACCTACATCAACAGTGCTCACTTAAGCTATTTACCTAAACTTTCTGAGACTCAGTTTCTTCTCCTGATGTGGGGGTAATGATATTTATCTCAGAAAGGTTGTGAGGGTTAAATGGCCTCTTAAGTTTGGGGATGCAAAGTAATATTAAAAGTGTTTTTGCCCCAATTAATCCAGATAATATCCTGTGCAAGCATTACTGCTGAACTGCCCAGCACTTTTCTTCCCCCTTTTTAGTTTCCTTCTTGCCTTTCTAGAAATTCTCGTGTGTTTCCACAGGTTTGCATATGTGGTTTGGGAAAAATAAAATATAAAATACAGCAGTCTTTAGTTTCTGTTTTCAACCCTGTGCCTGATGGTGTCAGGCTGGACATTAGACACCTTCCCCTCCTCCCACCAAATCTGTTTATAATGAGACCATGCACAATATTCTAGGTTCCTGTCTAACTGCTTTTACACACATTATTCAGAGATATTGTTACATTCTGGGAGAAATGGTGCAGGAGCCACATCTGTCCTCTGGGCACAGAAGAAAGAACTTCACACCAGCCTGAGGTTGATTTTCACAAGGCAGAAGTGAGACATGTTCCCATACTTCAACGTCTTTGTCCTCCTCAAGCTCACTCCCATGGCACTCTACTGCTCTGCTGGGCTTGACAATATGCTTCAAGGGCCAGACAGAATCTACAGGCCATAATCATGATTATGGGGCTTTATTAAGGAAGTTAACAGGTTACAAGTCAGGATCAGAAAATATAAAGGATACAATTCTTGTGTTTGCACATCCATCGGCTTTGAAACCCCCCACAGTGCCTCTTCTCAGTCATCCTAGCAGACGTATCTCTTTAGTAGTTGGTCTCTCAGCTACCAGACCTCTTGACCTCTGCTCCATTCTGGTAAGTGTTATGAAGCTCCTCCAGTGCTTATAAATGCCCCAAAGATACCCCACTCTGTAAGCCAGCCTTCTGGCTGAAGGTATTTGTATATTTCACATTCTATAGCTATAGTTTCCACATCTGTATGCAGGGATCTTGGGACTCAATTCACTGCTGGGTCTTCATTCTTCATTAAGAATGGTACTAGGATTTTCTGTCCCTCCTTCTGAGAGAGATCACTTTACAGCCAGTGGAGCGGCAAAACTGATCAATCCAGGAGTTAGAGTCCTCCAAACTTTCTTTATTTGCTCCCACTCAACAATGTGGTAGAGGTTACAAAGACTGGGTAAAGAAGACCTATACCAAGTAATGTCACTGCAATTTTTCATGATGTGTCATTATTCTGTTTTTTTCTATTCTGGTTGTACTGTTTCCAGTACTATAGTTTCCCTTCCCATCTTTTCTTCAGAGTGGCTTTTGATCTTTTTCTCTTCTGTAGTTGATTTATTATTAATTTTAAAAAGAGATTATTTACTTATAAGTATTACTCTTTATTTTATGATCTGATCTGTTATGGGTGACTTCAGGGAATAATGTTGGTTTAAGATTTAAAGTGTTTCTCAGGGAAGTAGCTATGTGGAGTTCTCTTGTTTTAATTGACCCAGTAAGACTGATTATTTTATGATTTTGAATTCTATCCTACATTTTTATCCTTTGGTAATGATCCATCTAATGTGGCTCTGATCAAAACACTTGGTAGTGGTCCCTGGGTGCCATTTATATCTTCTCATCTCAGACATAGGAGGCTGGGGTTCATATAGACCATTAACTCTGTAGTCTATTTTCTTCCTTGAGTCTTTAATTTCCTTCTCTCCCTTTTATTTCAGATAAGCAGAGGTAAGAATTTGTTTCTTAGATATCCATTCACAAGCCTTTCAGATCCCATACAATATAGATGTAGAACTTATCCTTTATAGACCACCTGACTGCATTGTCTTATGAGATTAGGGTCCCAAATCTTCAATTCCCCCAGACTAATCTCATAGGGTGCAGGGTTATGTCTATAAACTATCTTACCAATTACCTTTATTTGATTTATTGTGTATATGCATGCACACACATATCTGCATTTGAACATAGCTAGAGTGACTTCTCATTGCATTAGGTAAATCTTCTGCACAAAACCTTTAAAAAAATTTTTTTTGGGGGGGAACCCCTGTTCTCTGGTGGTCGTGGGAGCTACTCAGGACTGCTCCTGAGAGCCACAGCTGGATTTGAGCTGCCAAGTCTGCAGGCCGCGGTCCCACACTGAACCACTTACACCACCAAGGCTCAGCCCCACAAAATCTTTTAAAAGTGTTGCACAGAAAATATGCTACTTTGAGGATTAAGCTATGTCTCACCCAAGCCATGGTATTTTCCATTGCTTCCTGTGCACGTGAAAGTTGTACATTGCATAAGAAAGACTGAAGATAAAATACATACATTTAAGCTACGATGTTGGCAAAGAATATTGAACTTGTCATGGATTGTCACAAGAACAAACATATCTGTCTTGAAAAGAGTACAGGCCAAGTGCTGTTAATCAGGAGATTTCAGTCCTTGGAAAAGAACATCCTGCTTGCTACCATGGACAGATAGTGAGAGAGGAGGACCCTTGACTAGGTGGACTGGCATCATGACAGCAACAATGGGTTCACACCTAGCAATGATAGCGAGGAGGGTGCAGGACTGGGTCATATTTAGCTCCAGGGTTACTAAGGGTCAGCACTGTCTGGATAGTACTTAATAACAACAATCTGGCAATATTTCAGAGGTGCAACATTTTAGGAGGTAGCATGTGAGCCAGAACCAATGGTGCTTAAGGAAGAGTTCAAGAAGCACTAAATACATTAGCTAAAAACAAGGGTCTAGGAATTGTTGAATTACCAATAGAAAGAAATGTTCTGCAAGTTAATGAGACACTGGAAGCATTCACTTATTTTTGCCAGCAAATTTGGAAGACTGACATGAACAGGTTCATATTTTTGCCTGTTCCTAAGAAAGGTGATCCAACAGAATGCTCAAACTTTAGAACAATGTCACTGATATTACATGCAAGTAAAATTTTGCTGAAGATTATCCAAAAATGTTTGCAGCTGTCCATTCACAGGAAGCTGCCAGAGGTCAGGTAGATTCCGAAGAGGCTGTGAAACAAGGATTTCAGATTGATTTTGCCTGAAAACAGAGAATACCAGAAAGATGTTTACTGGTTTTTATTTTTTACTATGCAAAAAGGCATTCATCTGTGTGGGGTGATAATAAACTATGGAGAATCTTGAGAAGAATGGAAATTCCAAAACACTTTCTTGTTCTACTGCTAGACTTGTACATGGATCAAAAACCAGTCATATCCCGTGGCTTAAAATCAGGAAAGGTGTGTGTCAGTGTTGCATGCTGTAACCAAACTCATTCAATCTATGTGCTGAGCAAATCATCAGAGGATCTACGTTATAGGAAGAAGACTGTGGCATCAGAATTGGAGGAAGGTTTGCTAACAGTCTGTGACATGCAGATGACACAAATGTTGCTTGCTGAAAGTGAGAAGGAATTGAAGCACTTCCTGATGAAGATCAAGGAGTGGCTTTCAGTGTGAATTACTCATTGTCCAATAGACCAAAAGTCTCACAACCGGGCTGGTAGATCATGATAAATGGAGAATTTGTTACATTATCAAGGTTTTTGTCTTAATTGGATTCGCAATCAATGCTGACAGAAGTAGCAGTCAAGAAATAAAAAAGATGTATTGCATTAGGTAAATATGCGACCCAAGATCTTTTTAGAATATTAAAAAAGATGAACATGACTTTGATGACTAAGGCATGCCTCACCCAAATCATGGTATTTCATTGACTCATATGCATGTGAAAGGTGGACCTTGAGTAAGGAAGATCAAAGAAGAATTGATATGTTTGAACTGGGGTGCTGCAGAAGAATATTGAAAGTACCATGGATGATAAAAGAGCAAACCCATCTCTCATGGAAGAAATACTAGACTGCTCCTGGGAAGGATGGCAAGATATTGTCTTACATAGGACATGTTGTCATGAAAGACTGTTCCCTGGAGAAGGACAGTATGCTTGAGAAAGGGGAGAGGTATTAAAGGAGAGGTAGGTCCTCAATGAGATGGACTGACACTCTGGCTAGTCAACTTGAGGGCACCTAGCAACATGGATACTTCGACCCATAGATACAAGGAAATGGAAAAATTCATGGAAAATACAATGAAAACCTTTTTCATTCAGGAACTTTTAAAAGTCCCCTTATTCACATACCTATATATATTCATACTCAAATTCCTAGTAGGTATTTTGCCTACTCATTTTGCTGTTATTAGGTGCCATCAAATTGATTCTGACACCTATTGACCCTGTGGCCAACAGAAGGAAACACTGCTCAGTCCTATACTAGCCTCACAATTATGGTTATGCTGGAACCCATTGTTGCCATTACTATCCAGTTACTATCCATCCAGCTGCTTTAGAGTCTTCCTCTTTTTGGCAGACCTTTCTTCCAGCATGATGCCCTTTTCCGGGGAATGGCCTCTCTTGGTTCCGTATCCAAAGTACATAGACAAAGTGATACCATCCTCACTTGAAAGGAGCAAACAAACTGACAGTACTTCTTCCAAGTTAGATTTATTTGTTCTTCTGGAAATCCCTGGTACTTTCAACACTCTTCACCAGCATCGTAATTCATACGCATTGGTTCTTCTTTGGTCTTTCTTATTCAGTGTTCAATTTTCATATGCATATGAGGTAATTGAAATTACTAGGGCTTGTGTCAGGCACATTGTAGTCCCCAAAGTGCTATATCCTTGCTTTTTAGCACTCTAAAGATGTGTTGCACAGCAGTTTTCCCCAAAGTAATATGTCATTTGGATTCGTGATTGCTGCTTCCATGAGCATTGCATGCCAAGTATTTGTCATGGAAGAAAAAAATCCTTGATAATTTCAACTTATTGGTGCAATTGTGAGAATTTTGGTCTTCCTAACATTGAGCTGTAATCCAAACTGAAGGCTATAGTCCTTGATCTTCATAAGCAAGTGCTTCAATTCCTCCTTACCACAAGCATACCACAAGCTGTTAATAAACCTTTCTCTAATTCTGATGCCAGACTCTTTGTCATATAATCTAGAATCTCTGATGATTTTCCCAGTACATAGGTTGAAAAGTATAGCAAAATGATGCAACCCTGATGCACACCTTTCTTGATTTTATGCCATGCACTATTCCCTTGTTCTGCTCAAACAACTACCTCTTGTCCATGTCCAAGTTTCTCATGAGCACAATGAATTGTTCTGGGTTTCTCATTCTTCTCAAGATTTTCCATAGTTTGTTATGATTCATACATTGAAAGCATTTTTGCATAGTTAATGAAATACCAGTAAACATCTTTCTGGTATTCTGTGCTTTGAGCCAAGATCCATCTGACATCAAGAATGATATCCCTTTTTCCATGTCCTCTGAATCTGGTTGGAGCTCCTGATAGTTCCCTGTCAGTGAACTGGGGCAAATATTCTTGGATGATATTAAACAAAATTTTACATGTATGTGATAACAATGATACCATTCTATAATTTGAGCTTTCTGTTGGGTCATTTTCTTTGAAATGGGCACAAATATAGATCGCTTCCAGTCAGTTGGCCAAATTTCAAATTTCCTGGCAGGGACAAGTGAGTGCTTACAGTGCTTCATCAGAGTATTGAAATATTTCCATGGGCAGTCCATCAATACCAGGACACTTATATTTGGCTAATGCTTTCACTGTAGTTTCCTTCAGTATCATTGGTTCTTGTTCCTCTGCTGCCTCTTAAAATGGTGGAATGCCACCTAGTTATTTTTGGTGTGGTGACTCTGTATTCTTTCCATCTTCTCTTGATGCCTTCTACATCATTCAAAATTTTGTTTATAGGACCTTTCAAAATTGCAATTTGAGGGTCGATTTTTTTTTCTTGAGCTTTTTCAGTTCCAGTTATGCCGATCATGTTTTCCCCTTCTGGTTTTCTAATTCTAGGTCTTTGCACATTTCATTATAATATTTGTCAGTCTCTTCTGGAGCTACCTTACCTACTTACTCTTAGGTTAATTAACTGAGGAAATAGACTTGGGATTCACCAGACGCTCTAGTTTCTAGGCAGAGTCAGAACCTGTATTTTAATTCAGGTCTGGTTGAGCACCTGGAACACTATGCAATTTTATTCACTGGGCAGTTTTATTTTGACAGAAAAAAATTTATCTATTGTCACTAATAAATAAATGAAATAATGAGGCCACTTACTATTACTAATAAGTAATAATAGTTCTCATTTTACAGATGAGGAAACTAGAGCTCACAGACTGAACAAAACTAACTTCCAATGGGTTGGGAATAAAGTTAAAGAACACCTTTATTCTCCATAGTACACAAGCATAATGAGGCAGCCCTCAGCTGAAAACCCATTCTGTCCCAAGCATGCTCTCAGGATTGGACAAAAGAACAAACCACCGAGGCTTTCAGCTGGACAGGATTAGCGTTTGGAGGACTCCCAACTCCTGTGATACTTGCTTCTTATTTGTTTGCTCATTCAATAATAGCTTCTCCCAAGTGATAGCTGGCCAGGTTCCTTCAGTCCTGGGCATCACAGCTCACCCAATGTATAACTTCTCATCACTTCTGGATTGATTCATAACTTCCTTTGGGGGTCCAGAGATTCATCCATGGAATTCAGAGATGACCGTCATGTAGAGAAAATGATGCTAACATAGAGGAACCACGCTCTAAGTTTTAGATGGGGTAGGAGTAATGGGAAGTTTTGTTTTCTCTTTTAAAAAAAGACTTTAAAATTATTTTAATTTCATGTCAACAAAACAAATGTATACATATAGATATACATTCTTCAATCATTTTAAGATACATTTTCATAACTTAAAATATCATGAGAATTAAAGTTCATCCTTTAGTAGAATGCTTTCTCTGAAGGATATAATACATATAACCAATTCCCAAGATTACATAAAAATTTTAAAAAAGATTTGATCAGCATTAAATAATCTTAAGTCGTTAATTTTATTTCTTTTTAAAGAATCACTCTATTAGGAGCTCTGGCAACTCTTGTTAAAATTCATACATCAATTGTGTCTGACATACTAGTACATATATTCCATCACTATTTTCTAGACATTTACTTTCCATTGAGACCTTGGGACCAGGTCCTCTTTTTTCTTTAAAAAAAATCATTTTATTAGGGGCTTATACAACTCTTATCTCAATCAATACATGCATTAATTGTATGCAGACCACATTTGCACATTGGCTGACATCATCATTCTCAGAACATCCTCCTTCTTAGGCCCCTGGTATAGCTCCTCATTTCTCCCCTCCCTCCCCACTCCCTCTCCCCCATGAACCCTTAATAATTTACAAATTATCATTATTTTGTCATATTGTACACTGTCCAATATATCTACTCACCCACTTCCCTATTGTCTGTACATCAAGGAGGAGGTTATATGGAGATCCTTGTAATTGGTTCTCCCTTTCTACTCTACTTTCCCTCCACCCTTCCGGGATCAACACTCTCACCACTGGTCCTGAAGGGATCACTGTCCTGAATTCCCCATGTTTCCCCATCCTCTGTTCTAGCTCGATTTGTCTGGTAGAATTGGGATCATGATAGTGGGGGGTGGGGGGAGGGAAAGGAAGCTTTTCAGAACTAGAAGAAAGTTGTATATTTATTGTTGCTTACATAATGATATAATTTTTAGTTCCTTGATGCCTGATACCTGATCCTTTTGATAGCTGGGCACAATCAGCTTTCTTAACCACTTTTGCTGATGCACACATTTGTCATCAGTGATCATATCACGAAGGTGAGCACTCAATGTTGTTATTTTTGGTTCTTTGAAGCCTGATAACTGATCCCTTTGACACCTGGTGGTTGCACAGGCTGGTGTGCTTCTTCCATGTGGAGTTTGTTGTTACTGAGCTGGATGGCCGCTTTTTTACTTTCAAGCTTTTAAGACCCCAAACACTACATCTTTTGATAGCTGAGCACCATCAGCTTTTTAACCACTTTTGCTTATGCACATACTTGTCTTCAGTGATTGTATCGGGAAGGTGAGCATAATGGAATGCCAATTTAATAGAACAAAGTGATCTCACATTGAGGAAGTATTTGAGTGGAAATCCAATGCTCATCTGCTGTCATAATACTAACTCTATAAGTATATGTATGTAAATTTGTTTCTTCCTCATTGTATATAAGTATATTCTCTTATGTACATGCCTATACTTAAACCTCTATAAATGCCCTTTACCCTCCCCCCCAGTTCTTTCCTCTAGTTCCTTTTACTTTCCTCTTGTCCACTATCATACACAGCCTCCATTTACGTTTCAGTAATTTCTCTCTGTTATGTTACTCTTGATGAATCCCTACCAGGTTATCACACCTACCTTGCATTAATTTTTAAATCACTTGTTGTTCCCTTACCCCTGAGCTGGTCAACAGCACATGCTTTTCCCCTTCTCCCCATTTCCCATATCCCCCTTGGAACCATCAGTCCCATTTTTTCTCATCCAGACTGTTCATCCAGTCTGTCTTATCTAGATAGACCAGCAGAGAAAACATTATAACAATATGTACAAAAAAGTCATCCTAAGATGAAGTGGCCAAAGAAAGTAAAACAATAACAAGAAAAACATCCCGAGGTCCAAAAAATATATCTATAAATAAGTAAAAAAAGTAAAAACAATAACAAAGTAAAAATCTGTAAATAGTTTCAGATCTGTTTGTTGACCTCCAGGAGTGTACCCCAGTCAGATGGGGTGCCAAATCCTGCCCCCCAAGTATATCCTTGGCACACCCTTAGGAACATCATGCTCTCTTGTACTCCCTTAGTGTTTTTCCATGGTGTGGTTGAGTCAGACAGGGTACAATCTCTACCTTGCTTTTCCATTGTGTTCTCCGTAGGGCCTTGAGTCAGTGAGGGGCACTGTGTTTCATTCACAGTGGGGCTGGCCCATATGGTCCTCTCTGTGCATTGACTGTTCTGAGTGGGAATATGCTGAGTAAAAGAACAAAATATCTATATGAATAAAATTACAGAACACTATTGCAAGAAATAAAGAGTAACCTTAACAAATGGAAGAATATCCCATGCTTGTTGATTAGAAGACTCAATATAGTAAAGATGTTAGGTCTACTCAAGGCACTATATAAGTTTAATGCAATTCTGATACTATTACCCTCATATTTCAGGCTTGCTTTACCTGACTTTAGCACATATTATATAGCCACAGTGGTCAAAACAGCATGGTATTAGCATAATGATAGATACCCAGACCACTAGAAAAGAACTGAAAACCCAGAAATAAAATCGTTAGCATATAGACAACTGATCTTTGATAAGGGTCCCAAAAGTATCAAATGGGAAGCATATGGCCACTTCAACAAGTGGTGCTGGAAAAAAATGGATACCTCCTTGTAGAAAACTGAAGCAAGACCCTTACGTCACTCCATGCACTAGAACAAATTCAAGGTGGATGATAGACCTTACAGTAAAACCCCAAACTATTAGGATCATCAATGAGGGAATTGGAACCTATCTGAGAATTTGGCACAGGGATTACACAGGCTATCAGAAATAGGGGAGGACACAAACACAGAGGAGGCACAAATAGATAGGTGGTATATACTAAAGATAAAAACACCTGTGTACATTGAAAGAATTCACCAAGAGAATAATAAGAGAGATCACCAACTGGAAAAACACCTTTAGAAATGACAAATCAGATAAAGGCCTTATTACTAAAATCTACAATACCTTGGTAGCTTCCAAAAAGAAAAAAGCTAACTGCCTGTGTTAGTCCGGGTAGACTAGAGGAACAAATTTATCGATATGCATATAAATATAAGGGAGAGGTTTATATATAAGAGGAATGGAACATTGAGAAAGCATCTCAATCAAAGTCCTAAGTCCGATATTAGCCCATATGTCTGATATCAGTCTATAAAGTCTACTTCCGACTCACAAAGTCACAGGCCAGTGGGTGCAGAATCCCGGCTCTCGCAGGGGTATTCCTCATTTCCAGGGTTCAGGGTCCATCAGCAGTATCCATTGGTGATAGAAACATCTTAGCGTTGGCAGGGGCCTCTCTGTGACTTTTCCAGCTTCAGAGTTCTGGTTCCACCAGGGTAGGACTGTATGGCTTCTTCTCCAACTTTTCCACTTTCTCAGACACTGCTATATTGTCTTGTCAGTCGAGCAACTCCGGACCACTGGGAAGATGGCCTCTCATTTCCATGAGGGAAATACCATGAGACTTCCCAGAATTCTCAGGAGAAAGCCATGCCCACACAGAGACATCATTGGCTACTCATTGACTATCTCTAGATTGGCAGGCTAGACTCCACCCCTACATCCCAATCATGAAATTGACATCAAGTACTTGACCGCCACTCTGCCCACTAAGGAGGTGGGCAAAGGATCTGAACAGAAGTTTCACAGAGACAGAAATCTAAATGGTCAATAAACATATGAGAAAATGTTCCTGATCATTAGCTATAAGAGAAATGCAAATCAAAACAACAATGAGACACCACCTAACACCCTCAAGGGGAGCCCAATTCAAAAAATCAGAAAGCAGCAAGTGATGGAGGGCCTGTGGGGAGATAGGAACTCTCCAATGTTTATTGCAGCACAGTTCACAATTGCAAGGAATTGGAAACAACCCAAAGTTCCATCAACTGTTAGATAAATGGATTAAAAAGCTGTGGTACATACACACAGTGGAGTACTAACTATGCATCGCTGAAAAGCAGTGATGAACACATGAAGCACCTCACCACATGGGAAGAACTGTAGGAAATTATGCTGTTAAGTAAGCCAAGTGCAAGAGAACATGTATAACATGAGTCTGCTGAGGTAAGCTTTAAAAAATGCAAAAGGGGCATAGGTAAAAAGCTACTGTATACAGTAATTTCTGGGAGGAGGCCCAGGTAGTATGGCAGGGATCAGACCAAATCCAGGGGTCCATACGGTAGTCAAATGTGGTGGGGGGCAGGGAAAGATGGTGATGTGTATGAGAGGGAATGGGGTGCTAATCCACCCAAGGGGAGCCTATTGCTTATATTTGCACAGGGGAAGAGGGACCAGACTTAAACCTGGTGTTCCAGGATGTGAATGCAGCATGATGGCATGGAGCGGGGAACCAGTGGAGGGGTTTGAGGGCCCAGCCCCAATCCCAGCCACCTCTCCCCCCAGAGGAGTTTTCTTTAGAGAAAAGCACTGAAGGTGCAACTTGGGGAGTGGGACATGCCTGACCAGAGCACACAAGAACAAATGAAGGGGGAAGAAGAGAAAATGGAGTGCATCCTGGCCCACCGAGGCTTGAGGATGATATTCCCATTATTATTATTATTTTTAACAGAGAGTAAAGTACGTTTGGTCTAATGAAGCTTGGGAGGTCCAATTTTCAAACCAAACTGGTAGCTCTCTTGTTCTCTCATACTGAGTGATAGGGAGAATCAGTTCATTTTGTTGAGGTACAGGAATGTGCCTATAAAAGGGATAAAAAAGTCAGTGACAATAAGGAAGCCTGATATTTCTGTAACACACGTTGGGCTGCTATCTACAAGGTCTGTGCTGCAAAGTCACAGGCTTCTCTGAGAGAGAAAGATGAAGTGATCTGGTCCCACAAAGATGAACCATCTCAGTAACCTATGGAGCTTGTTTTATGTTGTTGTTGCTAGGTGTCGACAAGTTGGTTCTGACTCAGAGCAACCACAGGAAGAACCACGACCTGGGACTGCACGATCCACACAATTGTTATGTTAGGGTCCAGTATAGCAGACACCGTGTCTGTCTGTCTCTTCAAAGATCTTGTTTTCTGTTGACTGTCTACTTTAACAAGTATGATGTTCTTTTGTAGGAATGATCTCTCCTGATACCACGTACAATGCAGATGAGGCAAAGTCTTGCCATTCTTGTTTTTAGGGAAGATTCTGGTTGTACTTCCAAACAGATTTGTTTGTTCTGACAGTCTACATGGTACATTCAATTATCTTCACCAACACCATAATTCATATACATTCATTCTTCTTCAGTTTTCCTAATTCAGTGACCAGCTTTCATAAGAATATGAAATACTTGAAGATACCAGAAACAGACTTAATGATCATGTGGAATGCATTGAAAAGTGGCTTTCACTTTCTATGCAGATGCAGAGAGGTTCAAATTTAGCACTTATCCCTCCATATCCCTTATGATCCAATTAAATGTGCTCTAGGTTTTTATATTTTCTGTTTTTGTTATTATTTAAAATTTTAAAAAATATTTTTTCTGTATAGGAAATTCAGTATAGGTAAATCTCTAGTGACTGTAACTGGATTAATGGTTCTTGTAGTTATGACAGGGGACCGTAGAGGGGGGAAAGGGGATCCAAAGTGATGAATACAAGCATGAAGAAATTGCTTTAAGACTGATTGTGATGATAATTGTGCAACTTTTCTTGATGTCATTGAATTATTAAACTGCATGACATGTGAATTATATGCCAAAAAAACTGTTAAAAACTAAAAAGAAAATACCACTGCCTGTCTGAGTTCTCAAAGTGACATCTTTACACTGAAGACTCATGAACAGTTCTATTCTATCCTGTAAGATCACTATGAGTCACAATGAGCTCAATGGGAATGGTTTTGGTGCTATATGGCATATTGCAAGGATAAAATGAGATAATGGTTGTGAAAGAACACTGTAAATATAAAATATGACATCTACATGGTAGGTAACTTTTCTCCACACCATCCTACACAACACTATTGTATCAGTTAACTTTTAACCTTTAAAAATCTACTGCAGAGATGGGTAGATCTAAATAATTACCATTTGCTTGCTAATGATTCTATGGTCTGGTCAGAGAAAATCCAGATAATTTTACTGCCTTGTTTGCTGGATTCACTCGTATTACTTGTGTTTGCTGGCAGGGAGGCTGAGGCTGTTTGATCCTCCTTGGCCCTACGCATATCTGGCAGTTGGCTAGGCTGGGGCTGACAGAGAAGATGGCCATGTGTTTTTGCCAGCTAGCCTGCTCCTTTTCATAGGACAGCTGAGTACAAAAGCATCAAGAGAAAGAACAGGGTCTGATCCACAAATAATTTTCTAATGTCTGTTTGTGTTATGTTTGGTTTTGTCCCATTGGCCAAAGCAAGTCACAAGGCCAACTCAAACACAAGAGGCAAGGTGAAAAACTACGTTTTCATGGTAGAGCTGCAAAGAATCTGTGACCTTTAGAAAAGGTTTTCCCTTTATTGAGAGCTCCAAGCTTCTATTTCTCAACATTTCAGCATTGAGGGACGATAGACCTTACACAGACTTTTACGTTTATAATTGCTTTATTAAGCAGAACCTTACTTGCAAAGGAAATTTTACACTCCTCCTGTCCTCTAAAACAATGCATCTGATTTAGTTGAAATAAAGGAATTCCAAGCTGTAAGCCTAAACCTATCTTCATGGTGAGATCTAGCAACATAGTCACAGAACCTGGAGGTCTCTGAAAAGGCTGTTTGGTGCTGCAGTAAGTAAGTGTTGGGCTGTTAATCAAAAGGTGAGTGGTTCAAATCCATCAGCTACTCCACCAAGAAAGATGAGGCAATCCCATAAAGATTTGCAGCTTCATAAATCCCATGAAGCAGTTCTTCTGTGTCCTATATGGTCTCTCTGGGATTGAATGTGGTATTAAGAATGGAAGTCTTAATGCAATTTGCTTAAGACAAGTCTGAGTCCTGTCAGCAATAGTACTGCTGCTTAGATTCCTTATCTTTTCTCTGGACTAACTAAATGTCTCTGGATGCTGGTAAGGAAGAACAAAGCCCTGGTGTACTAGTTCAGCACTTAGCCACATACTTGGAAGGTGGGTGGTTTGAACTAACTCCCTGCTCTATAGAAGAAGTGGGGATCTGCTTCCATAAAGATGCACAGCCTTGAAACTCCTGCTCTATGTCATTCTGGGAAGTTAGCATAGACTATGGCAAGGGGCTTGGTTTAGTTTGGTTCAGATGATGGAAGCATACTTACTGTCCAGTTCTCTTTTATCTCAGTAGCTTCCTGATTGTGCAACCCCCTGGGATCTCCTATTTATCCTCAGCCAACAAAGACCAAGAAAACTGTGAGAGCTTCCAAATGGCTCAAGATGAAAGTTAGTCATCTAAAAGAAATCATCATTATAATCTTTATTACTGCTACAAGTGGTGTCCCAAGTGCCCTGTGTATGATAAGGGCTCTCCTATGACAGAAGATCCCACTGGGAGAGATTCACAATTAGAGTAATTACATCAGACTTGCTGGTGGAGGACATAGGCATTGGTTTTTGGGAAGGTTTGCAAAGCAAGTGGTCAATAGCTGCATAGGACTAAGAACTCCTACATTATAAGACATAGTTCTAGACTAAATGATTACTTCTGAGTCCAAAAGAAATGTCTGGAGTTTGTCTTTTACTCTGAGTTCTACCCTCCCCACCCCACCTCAATTACTCCAGTTTCTCATATTCGTTGGACTAGCACAAATAAGTTGAGTAGATTCACAAGATGGTGAACAGGACCCTATTCTTGGGGTGTAATCTGATTCAAAATGTGACTCCACTACCAATGAAGAGTACAAGAATGGAGAAAGTGTTCTAAAACAGATCGTTGTGATGATTGTATGACTCTTCATGATGTGATTGAACTGTTGAATTGTGTGACGTGTGAATCATATGCCAACAAAACTGTTAAAAACATGTAAATTCCTAATTTAGGAACTTCGAAAGCTGCTACTCTTTTCGGAGTCTTCGTTCTAAGTAGAAGACAATGCGCACATCACAGGTTTGATGAGGGTATTAAACGAACACACCAGAACAACTAGTATGAAATGAATGCCCTTGATAAAGAGTGACTACTGAATACGATTGCCTCTTTTCTTTTCCCTTCTTCATGTTGGAATTCTGTACGGGAGATCGAGAAGCAACAAATTTCTCTTGGGGAAGTGCTGAAAATAT